>MU225801.1:1282511-1309806 GCA_018584345.1 Thuja plicata | reverse complement strand
AAGAAGAGGTATACATTGAGCAACCAGAAGGGTTTGTAGATCTAGACAAGAGGAACATGGTATGTAGACTTCACAAAGTCTTGTATGGATTAAAACAAGCTCCAAGAGCCTGGTATGAATGACTTCAATCCTATCTAATAAGTATTGGATTCATAAGGACTAGTGAAAACAACAATCTTTATTTAAAAGAAGATACTGATGCTAACACTTTGATTGTTGAAATATTTGTGTATGACATCATATTTGGAGGCAATGATATGCTATGCAAATCATTTGCTAAAGAGATGAGAAAATAATTCGAGATGTCTATGTTTGGAGAGATCAAGTTCTTTCTTGGTCTACAGGTCATTCAAAAAAGTGAAGGTATTTTCATTACACAGTCCAAGTACATAAAAGAGGTCCTGAAGATATTCAAGATGGAAGAATCCAAACCAGTTGGAACATCGATGGCTACTAGATGTATGTTGACAAAGGAGGACAAGACAATAGAGGTAAATCAGACTTTGTATAGATTAATGATTGGAAAACTCATGTATGTTGTACACACTAGACCATATATTGCACATGCAGTAGGAATTATTGCTAGAGTTTTTGCTAACCCCAGGGTATCACATATGACTGCTATGAAAAGAATCCTAAGATATCTGAAGAATACTGAGGAATTTGGCTTATGGTATAGAAGAGAAGGCAAATTTAAATTAAAGGTGTTTATCGATACTGATTGGGCTGGAAATCTTGATGACCGAAAAAGAACAACTGGAGGAGAATTATTTATGGGTGACAGACTTGTCACATGGATCAGTAAGAAGCAAGGATGCATCTCTCAGTCTCCTGTAGAAGCAAAGTATGTTGCTGCTGCTGCAAATTGCTCAAATATTGCATGGATCAAACAACTGCTGGAAGGCATGCATATGAAGATCTTAGAACCAGTGATTATCTATTGTGATAACACTAGTACACTCAAGACTATTATGTTGCACTCTATTTATGTTGTCTGTAACAATTGATAGCTTGTTGTAATGAAAAATATAGGGTTCCCCAAAATTGCCATACCATATTGTAGAGGACACAGTTATAGAAATGCAGGAATAAATAATAAGTTTCTAAAGCCTCCATTCATGTACACTTTCCTTCCAAAATTTGACATTTTTTTCTCAATCTTAGTTCTCCTAAGATATTTTGCTCAACTAATGTAGTCCTATATAGTGAAAGAGGCATGTGTAAAAAAAGAAGAGCTATACCAACATTCACCTTTACACCCTAATGTGTTAGTGCACTCAATTTCCCTTTCAACACACCATTGAAAAAAGTTTCTCTGAAAACCCTAACACTACGTTATCTGGATGCTCAATATTGATAGCTTCTACCAAGAAAATTATTTTAAGTTTTCAAAAACTATATAGAATATTGGTGTAGGAGAACTCAAGCATACAAAAAATTCAAACCACCCAAAATATCTTCTCATTTATTTTGGTGTATTCTCTTCAGTTTTAGTTTGGCGCTTTAGTTGTTCAATTAGTTGTGACAAGAAAGTTAAATCTTTCTCCTTCTCTCTGGCAGTTGGCCTATAAATAGGACCTTTGGAAATGGGCATGGACAACCATCAATAAGAATTTTTGTCATATGTTGTAGTTGTGATTCCATTGTTGGATGTGGATGCAAAATTTGGAAGAATAGACATGACATGTGAATTGTTTGACAAAATGCCTCAAAGAAATGCCATCTCATGGTTTACAATGACTGAAAGATATGTACAAATTGGATTTGTCGAGTAGGCTTTATAAATTTCAAGAAAAGAAAATTTGGTAGGCATAAAGCTAAGTTCCACAACCTATTCCAACATCCTCATAGTCAGGAAGAGCACCACTAATTGATTCCTTGTTGAAATGGACTTTGCATAGTTATGTAGGAAATAAATGCCCAACATACGGAAAAAGAAAATGCTCGAGGGAAATTGGTGAAAACATAAAAAATGGGGTGCAAAAAAGATTTTTTTTTAGCTCCCTTTGATAGACAGATGTATGGGAATGGGAGATAAGGGGGAAAAATGGTGTGGGAGAAAAAATCCATGGTGGAAGAGAAATCAAACCCCAATCTAAAAAGGGAAAATGTTTCCAGAGTAGGGGAAAGGACCCAGTATCTGAACGTATTCCAATGGTTGTGATAGCAGTTGTGAATTTCATACCACCATTTGTTTATTTAATACTCACACTTGTTGATTTAATGTCCAATTTTTTTGAGAACATTGCATAAATAGTTTTGAATTTAAAGTTTTTATTTCTATAATTTTTACCCATGAAATGTGCAATTAGTTATAAAAAGAAACCAACCATGTGATGTCATATTACCTGCACAAGTATGGGTGTCCTTTTTCATGACCATTGGTCTCACTTTTTTGGGGGATGTTTTTGACACCTTGGAAAAAAAAATGCTAATGTGGCATCATATTTGATGATGTGACCTTCAAACCTTACTTATAAGTAGGGGACTTGCCAAGTAAGACACTCTAAAAAAATGGGAGTGATTTGAAATTTCCACGTATGATTTCAAGAAGCACAAAGCTAGGATTCTCAACTACTAGGTCCTCTCCCCTATAGGAGCACTAATACATTTGTGCCTTATTTTAGACCTTAATATTTGACCAAAGGTCATTTTGGCTTGTGATGTTCAATTTTTTTTTTGTTTCCTGAAAAGGTTGAAATTTTGACTTCGGTTAAGTTTATTGTAGAAATTTCAACCAGATCGGGATATAAACAAAAAAAGAGAAAAGTGAACGAACTCACTTCATTTTTTTTAGGTAGATCATGGGCGAGAGGAATGGTTTCAGCATTGTTTGACATCCAAATAATGGTATGTCCAAATACAACTATGTTTTGGAGATCATCTATTAATCTATTTAATTTTTCTATTAATTCATATGCCTTTTCAATAGATCTATTTTCTTCATATCTTGCAATCAATACAATCAATCCTTAAGGGCAAGGTTTGTAAAGAAAGCATCTCGAACCTCACCCCAATATGAGCATGGAATAAGACTAGTATGTGGATCTTTGTTTCCATTCTAACTTTCTATGGTTTGTTTTCTAACTCCCGAGTGTATAAGCAGTAACTCATTTGTGAATTCTTCACAAATATGAACCATTATGACCCATATATAATTTTTTTAGAGTGGTTTATGACATCTAGTCTGTATGAATGTTAGGGTAGCCTATGGTACTTCTAAGGCATATGCAGACTAAAGTTGACAATTCTTTATTAGGTATACAACTTAAACAACAATTTGTTAAACTATGCAATAGTTTCTGGAAAAATGATGTATGTTTTTTGAATCAATATTTTTTATTGCAACCCCATCTCGTGTTTCTTGTTTTCCTCTTTGAATCCCACTTGCTCCTCTTATAAGATTTTGTATGTGATTCATATTTGCACTTTCCTCTTCCTAATAATGGATTGTTTATTACAATCTGAAATGCTGATTCAAAAACCATACATAGTTTTTCTAGGAACTCTTGCTTATTAAACATGGCCTAGAAAACTCATGCCCCAATGGCCCAATTTTAGTTCTCTTTTCTATAAGGGGTCATCTGTTAGATGAGAAGTCAATCCCAATCTTGATTTTATTGGGTGGAATTGTACAAATCATTAGCAACAGTGAAAGCTATTTTCTTTTTATTTGTATTTTAACACTTCCCATGCTGCCACATATTATGGTTATAGAGAAAACAATAGGCCCCTTAATTAATGAGGTTCTGACCAAAGGCTCACTGATGTATTATAAATATTTAAAGATTTATTTCAACAAATACCTAGAAGAAGCAACTAGTTAGGAAAATAAGGAATTTATATAACTTTAAGACCTCCAAGATCAATACACTTCACATAGAACATTGCTGATGTATAAAAGCTTTTATGGTTGAAGCCAGTTTTGTCATTTTTTTGTGCAACAAAAGATTTTGAATGATATGGGAATTTTGAAATTTTTTGACCATAAACCATCACAGTTATCACGTTAACATGTTGTGTCCACTTAACGCTACCTACTTTGAACTACATTAACTAAATGAATAATTTTATTTTATCAACCAATTTAATTTGGTTAGAACTAAGTTGGAGCTCTTATTGTTTCACTAATTTGATATGTAGCTCTCAACATTATCCTCTAATATTTACATATATGGGTTCCAAACTGTTTCAAAATATGAAAATGCAACATTGTCCTCATTGTTATTACCTCTTCACTATAACTTCATTGTTACTTTGAACCTTATCAGTTTTTTTCATTGACCCCTCTTTTGTAATGAGAATGTTCTCAATTTTAGCTTATGAATGATCCTTGTTCGATTAACTGCTATAGCTGTTGTGCTTGATCAAAATATTTCACAACAAGTTGTTGTGTCCCAATCTCCATTTAATATTTGATGGTATTCTTTCTTTATTCAATGCATTGAACAAGGATATGCTAAATTTTTTTTAATTTATAATTTGATCAGATGTTTTTGCATGTTTATTTAGTAATTGTTTTTGCATGTTCATCTTATATGTAGTTGAGGTTTTTATACCCGACTACATCTCCCATTATATTTTCATCAAAAAATTTCATTATCTTGTGATATTGCTATCGGGATTCAAGTGTATAGTATTTTGAGTCAAAATCATCGACCCATGTTTCATCCATGAGTTTGGCATGCACAAATTGCCTCGTGTCAGTTGCATTTAACAAACTAATGTCATGAAAATCGTTGATATGTCGATAATGACTTGGAAGTTGTTACTCACAAGATTTTAGGTGAGACAAGGTTCAAATCCACTTCATATAATTGGGAGTACCCAGGAAAGTGAGTCGACTCTAATATACCCTTTTTGAGGAAGGAAAATAACAAGGATGAAGCATGTAGAGCACTAGAGATAACGAAGAAGAAATTAGCCACGCAAGAAGTGGACGTGGAAAGGGTATATTAGAGCCAACTCATATTTCCCAGGTACTCCCAATTGTTTCAAGCAGAGAAGAAGTAAGGAGAGGAGTTGTCGACACATCAATGATTTTTGTGACATTAGTTTTTTAACTGCAGCTGACATGAAGCAATTTGTGAATGCCAAACTGATGGATTGAATACTACTCGTGAAACATGGGTCAATGAGTTTGAGTAAAAAAACTATACACTTGAATCCTGATAGCAATATCACAATTCCACATGCCCCCAACTATAGATGCATTTACATGTATTTTAATGTGTGGTAAGGACTAAAAGTCCCAATCACAACTATTCATATGGTTTCCATAATGTTTAGTTAGGACTTTGCATTTACATGTTGTTCATATTCATTATATCATCAAATACGAAGCATTTTCATTTTCTATTGTGATTGAAAATAGTCATGTTGAAATCTGATTTCAAATGTTGTCTACATTAGTATGTTTCTTTTTATTGCAATTATAATTAGTATGAATGAACAAAATAATCAACTAAACAAAAAGATATGTTGGAATGACAGTGCAATATTTGTCTATGACTTCGATCAATATGCCTATGTGTCAATGTGATGTTGGCCCTTGTGTGTTGAAGATGTCACACACAAAAAGTAATCTTGGGAATCAATTTTGGGGTTTCCCAAATAGGAAAAAGTTCATTAATGGAAATATATTTTATGTTTAAAAATAATGTGACAACTAATAATTTTAGGAAGAAATAATGTAGATTTGGTATTGCAGGGAAATAGTGGATGTTAATACTTTTGGTGGGTCGATGAAACCACATTTACATCTACCCCATCTACATCTATACCTGATGTAGGAAATGAGTGCAACTTGTGCAAGGCTCAAGAGGCATATAGTGCCACCGAGATTGCTTCAATGGAAAAGGAAGAAATCATGTTTTTGTGATGCCTTCTTTGTGTAGTTTGTGCACTACTTTGTTGGGACCATATGCGTAAATGTGGTTAACAGAGGGCTATTCTAGATTCTAAAACTTTTTTATAATTTCATGTAGATACGTTGGACATATTTTGGTAAACTCATGAATCTTTTGTTGTTTATGACTTCGTTATGATTTTCTATATTTTCAAGGAGAACCAATGCTTCTTTGAAGATATTTTAGATTTTCCAATTTGCAAATTGTCTCTTCTTGAGGTAGAGGATTATTACAAGAGAATTACCTATCATTTTGTTTGGATGGCATGTTTTGAGTATATGGGAACCTAGTATTAATTTTTCCTCATCTACTCTGTTATTAGTCCTTGGGAAGAGTTTCATTAAGGTGGGTTTGATCAATTTTCCATTAGAGTCTCAATTGGGTGCAACTAGGTCCTACAGAATTGAGATTTCTTCAAGATGCACAATCAAACTTTATCTTCCATGTTCATAATAGATGATGAACCCATTTGATCTTTGATCATCTTTAAAAATTGGAGTTGATGAAGATGTCCCATGAATGGGGTCCTACTTGAGTTATTTGAGTATTTAGTTATAAAATAAGTTGTCCACTAAAATTGTCATTGTCTTGGTTCATTTCTATATGCCTCCTACAATGAGTTAGTGGAAGTGTTTCTTGTAATGCGCTATAATAGCCCTTAGATGTTTTAACATGGAGCTCCTCTTTGAAGGCTTTGTTCTTTTACCACTCGATATTTATTCTTAAAATAAATGGTATCCCACAAATTACCACACCACTATCAATATTTTGAAATGTCCCTGATGTAGAGCCCCTAACTGATCAGATCTAAAAATCCAAAAGTTTGGAAACTTCACCCTTTCTTAGATACAACTACTCACATCAAGCACATCCTAGGTTTTCTCTAACAAAGGGGCTAAAGGAACCATTCAAGGGATCACACCTTTGAGTTCCTTCCAAGTCTTAAAACATCCTTAGATAACCTTTCCATACTCTCTTGCTTTAACTCCTTGCAAGATCCTTGAACCAACACTACAAGTTATGGTTCACTATTTGGCACCTAAGTGACCCTAGAATGAAAATATGGTTTTGATATCACAAAGTGGCTCAATGACTAGATGGGGTGAAACCATTACACATATTGTCAATTTGGATCCTAAGAAACATGATCCAATATACCAATCTTCCAACTTTAATTTTTAAAGGGTAGTTCCTTCATAGAGGGGTCCTAAGCCTTGTAGCCTTTTTCAGAGGGGGTTTTTACTACAACTTCAGACATTCCCAAGTTTCAATTATTGTTTACACAGTTTTGGATACCCCTTATGGCCAACACAAAAGACCCCAAAGCAATTGAATTGATCATGACATTTAGAGTACTTTCCCTCAAATTCTTCACTAGGCCTAATAGACCTAATTAGATACATTTACAAAGGAAGTGTTCTAATTCTGGGAAACCCAATTGCTCTGACCAATAAACAAGCCCAACCTAAATAAGGTTTTGGAATTCTGCAAGTCTGGCTCTGCTAGACCAAGGCCAGTAGGCCTTTACCTTGACCAATTATGTTGGTTCAAGGTTTTTTTTTATAGCAGATGGTTGTATAATCAAAATCTGTTGAAAACTACAAGTAGTAAATTGCTTTGTGAAAGATAACTTAATCTATTAATTTGATAACAGTGTAACTGGTACTTTTCTTCAAAATGGTAAATGATTATTATCAATGCTTAGAATTCACAAGATGATTAATTGATGCTAAATCATCTATTAGGGACAAAGAAATGCTATGTATGGTTATTTATGAAAGATGACCAATGCCTAAACCTCTTAAATTTAATGTATTAACGACAATGTTCTGACTGAATTCAAAGTATAACTTTGGAGACAGTTTTACATAAAAACTAATCAATTCAAAGACATTTTCAATGAGCATATATTTCAATATAAAACTATAATTACTCCAATTGAGTTTAACTTTTGAAATGACAGACCAATTGATTCCTGCAGTAATCAAATGAATTTAACCATGCAAGATGAAAAGACCAATTTAATGAAAAACTATAATTTTAATTGAAACAATGCAACATGAAACAACCAATCAAAGAAAATGCAAATATTTTATCCAAAGAACAAATTCAAAGAACAGAGGAACATATTTCACCAAGAGATTTTCAAAAATGGAGATACTATTGTTAATAGCATATAACCAGTCGACAGGTATTGTATCCCATCAATTCGTAACAATTATCTTTTCAAAACAAAGAAGATAGCACCAAAAAAGTATAGGCATCCTAAAAATTATCATCAAAAGGTCACATTCAGCATCGCAGATGATATCTTTGGCAATGATCTCCACACTCATGATGTTCTCCATCTCTGCAGTAGTCTCCTTTAATTCAATGTCGTCCAATCAAGCAACATCCAGGGTGAGACTGAGAAGATGTTCGCATTCCTTGATCCAAACGCGCATGTCCTTAACATCCCCTACATCAATGGTAAAAGGTGGGAACCCTGCTTTGATAAAAATCATGAAACTATCAGTCTCTTTAATCAATTTCTCTTGTAAGGCATCATGCTCATCAGTAACCCTTTTCAATTTTTCAATGATCATATTATTATCCCCTTCTAAAGTCTTTTTGTCCATTCTGACACCGAGCCTTTTTTTAATTCTGTCATGAGACAAAGTATTATCATGGTTTCTCTGGTAAACCTTCCAAAGGATTTAAAATACATTTTTCATATTTTTGAATCATTGTACATAAGCATAAAAATTGTAGTGTCTACCCTCATATTTTGTATCTGTCTCAGCATCTTCTGATTTTCTAAAAGAAAGTCATAATGTTTTTTCTTCCATTTCATGTTATCCCCTGAGGTAATTTTCAAGATACCTAATCCACTTTTCTTTATCTTCTCCTCATATATTTCTTTGTAATAGTCCCTATCCTTCATGGGCCCAAGTATATGTGCTTTATTAAATTTGGAAAATTCAATGGCCATATCTACTAAAACAATAGGATTGGTTTCCCCTACCTTAATCTTCATAATATGAGAAAAGGCTTGGTTAACATCAATAATATTAGGCCTCTTAGTTGGTGGATAAAGATCCCATAATAATAGAGCATTTTCATCTTGATCAAATCTTGATCCCATAAAAAATCCATTCACACTAGCCATATCCAATTTGACATCTATTTTCTCTGAACTCAGAAGTCTGTCAAAAATAAAAGAAGCACTCATATCCCACCTAGGAAATAGAATCATAATAGCCTCTACCAGTAGATCCCTTCCCTTTTGTGGAGTCATTGTCTAAACTTCAAACTTAACATCATTCTTAAGTTTCTCCAACATTTTAGCTTCTCTTAAGGGATCCAAATTTGAGTGAGCATTTCTCAATCACTTGTCCATGAAGTTATACAAGAATATTTTGAACTCCTTCAACCTTATAAACTCATCATCAGATGCAAATTTATTATGTGCAACAATCATTTTATCATTATGAATGTCAAGAGCATCTATGATCTTGTCATCTTTGTCTAGTTCATCTTCAACCTCAGTAACACTTTTGGACACAACTTCAGTTTATGCATCATCTTCTTCTTCAAATGATTCTCTCTCTTCTTGTGAAGTAAGCTCATCTAATTGTTGTCTTTTATCATTCAACCTTTTTTGATAATCTTCTATCAGCAGTTGGGCATCAAATTCCTCCAAATTTATGAATACATCTTCACTTTCAAGTGGAATATGAGGAAAATGCCCCAATCTTTTCTTCTTTTTACACTCATGGATATACCCCTCTAGGTCATAGTTATTCCTTACAGAATGTTCGTATAAGTTATATTCTTCAATTACCATCTTGTCAATAAAAGGGTATGCCTTGGTAGAAACAATAGTGAAATATCCAAATGATAAAGTGCCTGGCAAAAAGGTCTCCTTATGAAAATCATGAAAATGTCCTGCATTAGAAACACTTAATTGCCTCATGATCTCAAGATAGGAAATTCTATCAGGAATAATCTTTGGAAGCATATAAGGAGTACCTTCAAAACCATAAATTCTGAAAAATGAAAAATTATTGCACACAAACCAATCCCCCCAATTGTGTTAAATTTTCTTATCTGGGTCAAACTGTTTGGTCCTAAGAAAGGCTTTAATCTTATCTGGCAATGTCATATCACAAGGAATATTAAATAGCTGATGTAAGGGTTTCACAATCAACTCTTCAAACTTAACATAATGTGACTGGATGTATCTTGAATCCCATATAGAAGTCCATAATTGTACTATTTGCTTCTCTCCATCTCTATTAATCATGTTTAATCTCAATTCCTCTGGCCAAAGTCCTCTCTTGAATCCATAAAACAATATCATGTGCATCAACAAGGAATAATACTTAAATGTGGGTGTTCCATTATCCCTTAACTCGATGAAACCCTCATGTAACCTCTCTGCAATGAATTCTACATAATAAAAGTGCCTAGGTTCATCCATTTATATATCTGCTGCTAATACCATAGGTCCTATACTCATGGAATCTGGAACTTCCACTCTTGCAACTTTCCCACCAGACATATACGTATACTGAATATAAGGCCTAAACAAATCTAATATAAAAGGTGGACCATCTTCCTTAGTTAAGGCACCTTTCTCAATTTTGTGCATAGCCAATTTCCATCCCATATAAAATGTATCCATCCTTATGAATTCATCTCTTAACTCTACTAATTTCAACGGCTTTTTGTAGTTGTAATCTAAACCAAATACTTTCAATACAGAAAATTCTAATAAAATATCACCCTTAAGATCTCTGATACATCTTTCCTTTGTCTTATATTTTCTAACCAACATTTCAAGTAATTTCATATTAGTAAATACATTTGGCACAACCAACCTACCAAGATTCATCATCCATGGGTTGTTGATTGGCGCTTCCTTATTTCTCTTCAAGTAATGATATATGAACAATTCATAACCATGTACCTTAGTCCAGATATCTTTCACTCTGCCATAGTCATCTTCGAATTGCTCTCATTTTGGCTTATGTTGTTTTGATCTCCATTATTTTGGACTAGGAGCATTCATCTAATCTATCATGTCTTGATTTATCCTTGTTAGTACATCCTTAGCTTCATTCTTCTATTTTTTAATAGCAACCTCAGAGCTTTTAGTTGGTTTCCTCTTTCCTAGAAAACTAGATGCCTCCTTTTTTGCAGACACTTCTTTCTCAATCACCTAGCTCATAAGATTTTAATTATGCAATTTGTGAAATCAATAAGGATGACTTATTTCAATCTTAGGCAATTCAAAATAAATGAAATACCTTTTGTAAAGGATCCCATCACATTAATTTTATTTCCCTTTAGCTCTTCCTTGATATTTGAAATCTTTATCGCTATAGGTCACAACTATATATGACCGATGGGAGTGCCAAAGTCTAGCTCTTTTCACATTTCATGCTTATCGACATAGGTTGCACCACTTTCCTCACCAGGTATTAGTCAATCTCATTTTGCACTACATTTCCCATGTATCCTATGCCGATAATATTACACACACAAGGTTTTTGGCATGACTAATATCGACAGACACCATCAGGTATCGGTCAAATCAAAATCTAGTTGTGCTGGTAATAGAAGCTATCCCGATGGCCCTTTTCTCAATCAACCATCAGTGTATCCTTATCTGACCAAGTCATCAGGGATTGGTTTGTCTCATCTTGACTTACCGTGATACTATGTATCACATCGGTAGGGCTTCCGTCAGTGTATCTCTTAGAAATTTATTTCCCTTTAGCTCTTCCTTGAAATTTGAAATCTTTAATTTTATAGGTCACAACTATATATGAGCAATGGGAGCGCTAAATTCTACCTCTTTTCACATTTCATGCTCATCAGCATAGGTTTCACCACTTTCCTCACCAGGTATCGGTCAATCTCATTTTGCACTATGCTGACCATGTATGCTATGTCGATAGTATTACACACACAAGGTTTTTGGCATGACTAATACTGACAGACACCATCAGGTATCGGTCAAATAAAAATCTAGTTGTGTTGGTAATAGAAGCTATCCCAATGGCCCTTTTCCCAATCAACCATCAGTGTATCCTTATCCGACCAAGTCATCGAGGATCAGTTTGTCTCATCTTGACTTACCCCGATAGTATGTATCACATCGGTAGGGCTTACATCGGTGTATCTATTAGCAATTTATTTGTCTAAGTATATCAACCAAAGTCTTACCGATAAGAGAAATTGACCAATGTGTATTTTTTTCTTTTTATAAATTCAATCTTGTTTGAATCGATGATAAACGTACAAAAATTCTAAATTATGATGGTTTAGAAATATAATTATCATTGGAAACTGTGTACCTTATTTTTATTGGGGCATAATGATAGTTCAAATAAACTATGTAATGGTACCTTGACTTTGAAAATAAATTCCTTTATTTGAGCCCATGCTCTGTACTTCTAAAAATATTGACAGTAACATTTTGAATATATTGTTCCATATGTATAGTCAACATATTGGGCCATCTTCCTTCATATCCCAAATGGATTGCTTCTAATGATAACTATTTTTCCTTTTAATTTACTTGTCACAATTTGAGACTACTGTGCAACCATTATTTCTCTTTAAAATTTATTCATTCAATGGATTAATTGATACTTAGTCATTGTTTTCTGATATTAGATGTTACATGGGTTTTTTAAGTCTCTCTCTTCTTATAATTCCATCTAATGGTCAAACACTAGCACTAGTTTTCATGCATGAAAATCACTATCCTTTAATATCTTTATGTATCTCTACCCTTAGGAATTCAAGTATTATGTGTTTCATGATGAAACATCTCCTCTTTAGAATGAAGGTGCACATATATACACATACACATTATAATATTTACTTTGATTCATACATATTTACTTTGAATTTCTTTTACCAATGTTTTCATAGTTACTAGTGACACATGTGTACCATTTTTAATAACTTTTGAGCTACTTGTATAAATTTAAAATAAATTGAATGCATACCTTACTAATATACAATAGAATATCCTTATTTTTTTATCTCTGACTAGATTCATTTGTACATCTCTTTCCTGGTTCTAAGATTCTATATACCTCTTTTTCAAGTTAGTATCTATTTTGTCCTCTTGACTTGTTGATGATGGATAAGTGATCAATTTCAGAGATATTGCAGGTGTATCATCTTAAAATTGAAGAAATTCCATGTTAAGAATGTTTATCCCTCCTTAGGGGGTTTTTTTGACCACCATCATAGTGTCCCCTCATTTCTGCATCCTCTCTTACTTCTGTGTATGTTTAGGACCCTGATTGGGCCTCTCCGGGCACCTTTCATCCCAAGTGGCATGTTTTCTAGGGGTTCTGACTCCCTGGGTCAAGGTCTACCTCAACCTTGACCTAGGTCAAGGATGATCTTGACCTTGACCTGTGTCCCCCTTTCAAATTTGGAAGTCTGTCGGCTGCCGAAGGTCATCAAAAATTCATTTCCCGCTTCCGGGTCGGTTGTTTTGGGTTCCGAAGCAACAATTATTAAATTATATTTTTAATATAGGTCCTCTTCTAGGGGCATGGGTCTTATTGGAATTTAATTCTTCTATGTCGGTCTCTCTAGAATATTGTGCCCTAGTTTCATATAAAAGGAATTTTTCTCCTCTCATTTTCTATAAGTAAAAATGATCAAGCACTAAGTCTCTCTACGTGAAGAACCATAAACTAAGTGAAGAACAACTACCATCAAGAAAAAAGTTCAAGCATCCATTATTATACATGTTTTAAAGCTTTCAAAGTGTTCAAGTCTTCCTCTCAAGCATTCAAGTTCTCCATTGAAGATCAAGGATTCAATATTTCAAGCCTTTGAAGGGATTTGGTTCAAGCATTCAAGATTCATCATTCAAAACCCTAGATCTATCATCATAGTGGTATGATCTTCCTTGAAGATCTTTTGTTCATCCTCAAACACTCATTCATTCTCTCTTCAAGGTGGATTCCAAGCATTCAATCATGGAGGTTTATGGTTTCTAATTGAGTCCAAGCTTTCATATTTTCATTCTTGTTTACATTCGAAATACAATTGCATATCTATTGAATATCATAGCTTAATTATTAGATTTACTTCTACTACTTGATAGCATTATTTATTTTAATTATTGATTTCAAGGTTAATTCCTAAATCAGGGTTTTACTAAGGCAAACCCCTCCCCCCCAACAAACAAATCCATTTTTCTTGCAGGTACAAGTTCAGAACAACGGATCGAGACAGAGATTCGGATACCCTTTCGACAAACTTTTGGGATCCAAAAATAGAATTCCCGTCGAAGAATTTTTTAGGTCGATTATGCCCTAGGTCTACCTTTCTAGGTTAATGGTGACATTGACTTGAGGGTAAAAATCAAAACTGTGTCAGAATAGAAAAATATTTTTGGGTTTTGTTCATATTTGCGTTTCTATTCCAGATTCAATCTCAGATTTTCCACAAACTAGGTGCAGACCCCCCAAAACAACATTCTTTAGATCTACAATATTTCAAGGTTAGTACTTTTCTCCTATTCAATTCAATTAAAGTTCTTAATCTATTAAATCTATCACATACACTCTCTTCTATAAAATGGGAATTAGGGTTTCTCTCTTTAATCCATATCCTTAATAGGTTGATTCACTTATGCATTGATCCTTTCTTTAGGGTTAATCAATTTGGATCTTCCCTTTAAGAAATTTGGGATTAAGAGGACAATTCTACCCTCCTCACACACATTTCAATAAACACATTCTCTATTTCAAAAGTAACATTTAGGTCATCATCTCTATTTACTATCTTACATTTTGGTGACCTCCTATTTCTTATGTTGCAGTGGGCATGTCTATGAGAGGGGCATCATACCTTGATTCAATTGCTCAGGTGATTTTTCTTCCACTATCACACACACACACACACACACAAACACACACACACACACACACACACAACCTTTACCTGCATATAAGAGTTGGTTAAAGAAGGTATATGCACAGGTGATGAACATGCAGATTTTCCTAAGCACTACTGGGAGCTTACCCTGCAACAAATGTGCTATTGTGAAAATCATCACAAGTCCATTTTTTGTGGGATCAAGCTCCCAGTAGTGCTTGATCAAATCTGCATGTTTGTCACCTGTGCATATACCTTCTTTGATCAACTCTTATATGTATAGGTGAAAGGTGTATATACACAGGTGAAGGCTGATCAACTCCAATCTCCTATTTGTATCTATATGTTATCAAAGAACTTCCATTGAGAAACTTGTCTACTTGAGACATTTGAATTGTTAAAGAAAGTGTAGCATCAATTTGTGTCTTGATTGCTGTCTTGCAAAAATTATCCATCAAATTTTATTTTGTTCAATCCGATCTTTGTTCATTTGCAATTTTTTTGATATTTTGCAAATATTATTGGCATTTGAATTTTTTATTAAATTTCTATTTTTCCTCATATTCCTCTATTTATTCATTGGTTGTGTGATTAGAGGCTTCATTTAGCATACATTTTTTATTAGAGGCTTCTTTTAGCATACATGTTGGATAAGAGGTTATTAATTCAAATACTTAATGCATTTTTTAGGGCTTGTTGAGCTCCTTTTCTTGTTTTAGTGCTAACACTTCTAGTGCTAAGACAACTTTGACTCTTCCTTTTACTCTTCTAGTGCCAAGAAAGACCATGCCTAACAATATGAACCCAGGACAGAATACGGATAAAATTGCTAGATTGTGCTCTTAGTTCAAAAGAAAATATGATGGAAAATATTATTGTCTCTACAAAAATTGTAAGGGCTTAAAAAATCGAAGACTTATAACCACAACAATTGAGAGACATTGTAGGAAACATGGTCATGTTAAAGGGGGAAACAATTTTCGTCCATTGGTGAATGTGGATTTCCAACTGGGGGAACATGGAGGTGTGCATTTGGAAGCATAAGGTAATGCTCCCATGGAAGAAGATGATCCTATGACAAAGAACACAATTGAAGATGCTGGTATTGGTGCAAATGATCATTTTCCAAAGAACATGATTGAAGAATATGGTACTAGCACAATTGATCAAGATAATGAAGATGATGAGATTAATTAACACATCTGAATGTGATGATGAAGATAAGCTTGATATACCTATACTTTAAAATGCATATGAGCCCCTATACCAAGGGTCCCAAACAACTCTTCTCTCCACTGTACTGTTGTTGGTGAACTTCAAGGTTATGAATGGTTTATCCAATGTAGCAATCTCACGTATACTAAGGTATGTCATTTATGTCATCTTCTATGTTAGCGTATGATTAATATTCTTTATATTAATAAATTTTATTTTTTTCCATAGGTTGATAGGTGAGTGTTTGTTACCACCATCAAACATTCTACCTTACTCGTACCAAGAATTATCTACCATTATGAAAGCTATTGGAATGGAGTATCAAACAATACATGCATGTCGCAATGATCATATTATATATTATAAATAACATGAATTTGCAACAGAATACCCTGATTGTCACATTAGTAGATATCGATCAGATGAAACAAAAAAAGGGTGCCTCACAAGGTTCTTCAATACATTCCCATTATTCCACGTCTACAACAATTATATAGGTGCACTAGCTTGGCACAATTTATAGATTACCATGCATGCAATAGAAGTCAAGATAACATTACGTGAATTCCTGCAGATGCTTATGAATTTAAGGACATAGAAGCTACTTGGCCACTCTTTAAAGAATAACCTTGTAATCTCAAGCTTTCATTGGCAGCGGACGGTGTCAATCCATTTTGAGAGATGAGATCAGTTTACTCTGTCTAACCTATTTTTGTTATCAACAATAACATTCCTCCTTGGATTTTTCTAGAGAGGGAGCACATAATGTTGGAAATGATTGTACAAGATGTTTTTTCATTTAATAGTTATGTAAATTAATTTATAAATATCGCATAAAAATTGTCATAATAATTATGTAGTTTCTGTCCACTCTTATAAGTAAGTACCAAGTGAAAGATATGAATGTATATATTGAGCCCCTTATTGATGAATTGCTGGAGTTATGGAATGGGGTCACTATGTATGACATCTCTAGAACAATAGGACAAAGACAATTTTAATTCTATGTAATGCTTGTATGGACAACACATGATGCCCCTAGGCTAACACAATTTTTGATGAACCATAACTGATTGAATGTTTGAAGATAACAAAGTTGATGATCATCGAGATATAGAAATTTAATGTAAGACATTAAATCAGTTAATGTATTGTATTATCATTGATGTCAAATTTATATACTCTGATTGGTCATATTCATATTGTCAAAGACTTCAAAGAACCAAATAGATAAAGGTTATGTTATCAATAATGCATAAAAGTTCAGTATACACCAAGTGACAATAATCACCAACGGATAGTGTACACCGACGGATAGAGAACCCTAAGAAGAGTCACAGTGTAAAATGAGCAAGATACCCGAGCAAGCATTACCAAGAAAAACTAAAGAGATATCTAAGAAGAACTAAAGGTCACAATGTTTCCTGACGGACAGACAACCCCGATGGACAGAGATGCCCAAGGACAACTGAAGTCAAGACAAAGAAAACAAGGAGTTAAACACTGATCATAATAGAAGTTTAGAAATAACAAATGACTTAGCTGGCAGGAGCTAAATATAGAGTTAACTGTTTGATTACATTGTTTTCATCGACCATTTAATAGATAAAGATAAGATAGAGATTTAAAGCTTGTTTTATTCCAGTTGTCAAGAAGAAATCTATGGGATAAAACTAAATCAATCTTTCAAGCAAGAATGGCGAGATTTGCGGATCGCGTCAAGAACAAGAAAGACAAGGACTTAGAAATAGTGAAATCATGTCTATAAAAGAGACAAGCTAATTCATTATGAAAATAGAGGATGCTGAAGAGAATTCTGGTGAAGATAAGAAGTCTTCATACAGACCTCATCATACAAGCTAAAGAATAGAGCTAAATATTTCTGCAGACACTGAGTAATAGAGAAGCAATAACATTCACCGAGTAGAAAGAAGTGGAGAAAAGGAATAGAAGAGAAACATTGATCAGAAAGGTATTATGAGCTTACAATAGATCTGAACATCTACAAGAATAAGTTGTATTTATGAATAGATCATATACTGATTCATCTTAACCATTGATTCATAAAATCTCTTAACAGAGTAGGATCTAATCATCCTTTATGTATTGAGATAGATCCCAAGGAGTATCAAAAGGTTTTCATGTTGACTGCATAGTGAATGTGAGGTCAAGTGATAAATTTCTAGTGATAAATCCTCTAACAAGGTTGCACTTAATAGTGTGTTTTTAACCTTTAACAGGGTTGGCTCTTCACCGAGCTCACTTCAGAAGAGTGAAAATTTTGTGTTACCAATCCCAAGTGGTTTTTTCGTTAACAAGGTTTCCACGTTAAAAATCCATGTTTCAAATGTGTATATGGTTCATTAATTTGATATTTTTCTTTACACATTACTAAAATAGGATTGATCAGTAAACACTAAGCTATTTAATATATTTCAGTAAAGGCTAAGACTCTTATTCGGTAAAGCTTAAGAAAAGGATAAACAGTATACTCTGAGCAGTAGTTATTTGATAATATCATTTAAAGTCATACATCTTGTAGGAATGAAGATAGCTAGAGGTTTATATATGTGGTATAAAATTTTGGTTGAATAATTGGATTGATTTTTGAGGCCACTGATTCACCCCCCCTCTAAGTTATTCTAACAATTGGTATCAGAGCTTGTGTGCTTAGAAAGGAAGTTTAAAGACTCAAGCTAAAGATCACAAGATGAGAAAATTATATGTGCCTAAGTTGAAAAAGGACAACTTTGCATCATGAAAAAGTAGGATAAGACTCCACCTATAAGGTATTGGAAATTATGTCACACAGTACCTAAATATTGAATATGTGTTACCTATTGGACCTCTGATAGTTGATCAATTAAGAGAAAATCATGAACACAAATCTATGATGATAGAACTTTCTTCCTCACTCTCTGATGCTGAATTTGAAGATGTCAAATCATGCACCACTGCAAAGAAAATGTGGGACAAATTGAAGCTAGTACATGGATGAGATACAAATGTGTTGAGGGCTAAATCTGAAATCCTAAGAGGAAAGTTTGATGACCTCAAAATGAAAGAAGGAGAAAACATCACTCAGTATAGTAGCAGAATCAAAGAGGTTGTTAATGCTATCTGAGGAGTAGGAGGTGTACTTGAAGAAGAAATAGTGGTAAGTAAAATTCTCAGAACCTTACTGCCTATTTATGCTATTAGAGTATCTGCTATACACAAAATGAGAGCAGTAGCAAATAACAATGTTACTCTAGATAGTTTGAGATAGTTTGATTGGTAGACTTATTTAATTTGAGATGAATAACTTTGACAATAATGTCTTACCATCTATTGAATCTACAATCAAATCTACTTTGAAAATAAGTAAATCAAGTCATAAACACACTATGAGAAATGACAGTGAAAGTGATAGTGATGATCAAGAGCTTGATAAGATTGAAGCACTAATGTTTAGAAGATTGCAGAGAGGAAAAGGTAGATACAAAGGTAAATTACCATTGGTATTTTTTAATTATAAAGAGATTGGACACTTTGCTGCTAGATGTCCTAACAAAAGAAAGATGACAGAAGTAATGACAGATCATATGAAAATAAGTTTGATAGAAGTGATGACTGAGATTACTGAAGAAACCAACAATCTAACAGAAGAGATAACTGAGAATACAAGGAAAAGGGAAGAAAGCTTGTTACCTGGCTGAGAACAAAGATGGGAATACTGACACCAAATCTGATGAAGATATTAAGGTGGTATTTGTTTCTATGAAGGATGATTCAAACAAAGAAGAGAGGTATGTTGAGATTGCACTCATATCTAAGGTTAGTAAGAATGATGTCTAGATTATTGATAGTGGTTGTACTCACCACATGACTGCAGATAAGGAAAAGTTTGAAACTTTTGAATATTATAATGGTGGATCAATAAGAATGGGTAATGACTCACCTTGTCCGATTGAAGGTAAAGGAACCATAATGTTGAATAATATGATCAGATGTGAAAATGCATATTGGGTAAAAAGACTTAACTATAATCTATTGAGTGTTTCACAACTAAATAACACAGGTCACCGAATTGCATTTGAGAACAAAAAGGAAAAGATATTTAATGAAACATGAAGGTTGATCGGTATTGGTGAACAGACAAAAGGTAACCTATTCTATCTTGATGATATTAACACCACTTGTTTAATGGCTAGAAATGAAGACATATGGTTGTGACATAAAAGGTTATGTCAAATTAATTTTGACAACATGGTTAGGATAAGCAATAAAAGGAAAGTAAGAGGCTTACTGAGCATGTCAAAGCCTAACCATGTCATGTGAAAGAATTGTCAAAAAGGTAAAATGACAAATTCTAGTTTCAAGAGAAAAATCTACACATCTAATGCTATTCTAGAATTAGTCCATGCTGACCTATGTGGACCAATGAGAACAAAGAGATACTATGGTGATAGATACTTCATTCTCTTTGTTGATGATTATTCTAGAATGATGACTGTTATGTTCTTAAAAGAAAAATCAGAAGCATTTAAGATGTTTAAATGGTATAAAGCTATAGTGGAACAAAAAAAGTGGAAAGGAACTAAAATGTCTAAGATCATATAGAGGAGGGGAATTTATTTATGATGAATTCACTAACTTTTGTAATGAGCATGGAATTCAAAGACAGATTTCTGTACCAAGAACACCACAACAAAATGGGATTGCTGAAAGAAGAAACAGATCAATTATTGATTGTGCTAGAACACTGATGATTGAGAAAGGCATCACACAAATATTCTAGAGAGAAGTTGTTAGTACTATTGTCTACACATTGAACCTATTTTAATTGAAGAAAGACACCAATAAGACAGCCCATGAGTTATGGTATGGATACACACCCAATGTAAGTTACTTCAGAATTTTTGGCAGTTAATGTTATATTTTGAAAGATGATAGAAATGGAAAGTTTGACTCCAAAGGTGAAGAAGGAATATTTCTAGGGTATTCTACCAAGAGCAAGGCTTATAAGTGTCTTAACAAATCCTCTGACAAAATAATTGAAAGTGCAAATGTCAAAGTAGATAAATTTGCTGAGAAAAATAATGAGGAAAGCATAAAGGAATTAAAAGAATACAACATGTTTATCTATAGTGAAGAACATGACACTCTGCCTGAGCAACAGTGTATCATTCCCAAGCGACAGAAAAATGCACCCGAGCATCAGGCTGCAAACACTAAAAATTAGGAAATTGTTCACAATGATGTACCGAACGATGAAGATCAAAATGAAGGTCAAGATAATGATCAGAATGATGAACAAAGAGGTAAAAATGTACTTGCCCAGTATTTCATAATACACCTTCCACAAAACTAGATCATAGGAGACAAAAAGGATGGAATGAGAACAAGAAGTAAGTCACTAAATACTAGATGTTTAATTTGTGATTTTGAGCCTAAATCTGTCAATACTACACTTGAAAATGAAGAATGGGTTAGTGCTATGAATGAAGAGATAGAAAAGATAGAGAATAAAAAAACATGCACATCAGTACCTAGACTAGATGATAATTATGTCATTGGTACCAAATGGATATTCATAAACAAACTGAATGAGAATGGAGAAGTCACAAGGAACAAAACAAGATTAGTATGCCAGGGATATGCACAAGAAGAAGGTATTGACTATGGAGAAAGCTTTGCACCTGTTGCTAGACTAGAAGGAGTAAGAATTATACTTTCTTATGCTGCATTCAAAGGATTCAACGTATACCAAATGGATGTCAAATCTACATTCCTAAATGGAATACTAGAAGAAGAGGTATACATTGAACAACCAGAAGGGTTTATTAATCCTAACAAAAGAAACATGGTTTTTAGACTACACAAAGCCTTGTATGGCACCGAGAGCATGGTATGAAAGACTTCACTCCTATCTCATAAGTATTGGATTTATAAGAACAAGTGAAAATAGTAATCTGTATTTAAAAGAAGATAGTGATGATAACATTTTGATTGCTGAAATTTTTGTTGATAATATCATATTTGGAGGTAATGATATGTTATGTAAATCATTTTGTGATGAAATGAGAAAATATTTTGAGATGTCAATGTTTGGGGAGATCAAATTCTTTCTTGGTTTACAGATTCTTCAACAGGATCCGTGCATCTACATCACACAATCCAAATACATCAAGGAAGTGTTGAAGATATTCAAGATGGAACTCCAAACCAGTTGGAACACCTATGGAAACCAAATGCAAGCTGACAAAGGAAGACAAGTCAACCGAGGTAAATCAGACCCTATATAGATCTATGATTGTAAAAATCATGTATGTTGTTCATACTAGACTAGATATAGCACATGCAGTTGGAATAGTTGCAAGATTCTCTGCTAATCCCAAGGAATCACACATGACTACTGTCAAAAGAATTCTGAGATATCTAAAGAATACCAAAGACTATGGCTTATGGTATAAAAGAGAAGGAAAATTTGAGCTTCAAGTCTATACAGATGTTGATTGGGCTGGAAACTTAGTTGATAGAAAGAGCAGAACTGGAGGAGCATTCTTTATGGGTGACAGACTTGTCACATGGATAAGTAAGAAGCAAGGATGCATCTCACAATCTACTGTAGAAGTAGAATATGTGGTTTCTACTACAAATTGCTCTAATATTCATGGATCAAGCAATTACTGGAAGGTATGAATATAAAAATTCTTGAGTGAGTGATTATCTATTGTGATAATACAACTACAATAAACATCTCAAAGAACCCAGTCATGCATGCTAAGACAAAGCATATTGCTATCAAGTATCATTAATTAAGAGAATAAGTGCAAGAAAAAGAGGTGATACTAGAATATGTTCAATCCAGGGAACAATTAGTAGACATATTCACAAATCATTGCCTAAAGATACATTTGAGTACTTGAAAAAGAGAGTAGGGGTCTGACTTGTTAGGGATTTTTATTGTATGAATCACAGTGCTTGAAATGACTACTTGAACACTATGCCTTCTAATACTAATTCAGGAACAAGAAAAGCCTAATTGCTAAGGACTGGATAAGGTCCTTCTTCATTTTTGAGCTCCACATATACTCAGGCAGGTTTTACCTCTTATGATTTCTGTTTACACTGTATGTACTAATGTGGACACTGATTTTCTATGTATCTTTTGTTAAACCAACTTATGAATCACCTTGCAAATAACCAAGCATAACCAGCTGCAAGATATAACCATACAAACCATGGTTGTAAGCATAACAAGAACCAGTGATACAAGGATTTTCATCCTTCTTCCTTTTATTATAGGAGGGATAACCTAAGGGATTCACTCTTCAAGGAATCAATAATATGGACACTATCCTGCTGACATAGGTCCTTACTGAGTTCAGTTTGTTTGTTCTTAGTAACAAAGTATTTTGATTGAATTTGGTTCTGATATTTTAAAATAACTTAGACAAAGATAGATTATCAGATTGATTTCTAGACCAGTGCCTATCCTTTGGGCTATGGAGTCAAATAAGCTAAGAATTCATAGAAACAAAATACAACAGATTGCCTTACAACCCACATACAATTTAGGTAAGTTGCCTTACAAGTTACCCTGTCACCTCAAAACTATTGTATCAAATCCTTAAACAAATTAGTATGCTCCCTGAAACTACTTATAAAACTTAGTTCTTTCCTTAAAAGAAACTTGCAAGTAATCAGATAGTTACCTAATAACCAGAATGTTTCAGAATACCTTGTAAACTTAACATAAAAGAGCATACACACAGAAAAAGGAGACAGCAATGGAAGAGAGTAGTATTGCACCGTATATTATTTATATGATCCAACTTTTCATACATGAAAGATTATACAACTTCAAAAGATAGACAGAAACCTAGAAGATCTGAATTCTGTAATATATTATCTCTTTTCCAAAATGTTCCAACATCAAAGACATTTTTTAACTACAACTCTTTTTCTATATATAGGTTTTTGACCATCTTAGAATCCCTTAAGGATGCAACTAGCTTTGGATGGTCAAAAAACCTAACCCTAAAGTTACAAGAGAGACAAAAAGAAAGAGAGAGAAGAAGCAGTGAAAGGAACAAGTCAAAAAGATAAAAACAGATATTTCTTGTTCTTCTCCCGATCTGGCGACTGCAATCAGATTTGTAGATGGTAGCTGGTAGTATTTATGTTGAGTCTGAATAGTTGTGCTCACCTACTAACCTAAATTCTCCTTTTTTAATAACTGTCCATCTTGTCTCTGAACAGTGCAGCGCCAAGTGTTCACCTTACTCATCGTCCAAAATTTCTTCTTCAACTACAGGATTCTTTTTCTTTGGTGTAGTCATAACTTCCCAAGCCTTTACTTCATCATCTGATGGCCACTTGAAGTCTTGAGTACTCTGTACTTGCACCTTTTGCCTGTCCCATCTTGCATCAGTGATGTTTTTGACATCAAGTAGGAACTTATTGATATCAGTCTCTGCTTTGAAGGCTTCATCCAATAATTTATTGAATCCTTCTACATCAACAGCTGTTCCCAAGAGAAATGTATCTTCACTAGGCATCTTGGTGTCAAACTCACTCTTCCAGGCATCTATAGCCTTTACTTGGTCATCATCTCCCTTTAAGAAAGGAATAAACCTATTGAAGTCACTTGAAAAGAGGCTCAATTTAACCTCTATTTGATTTAATTTTCCTTTGAAGAATGAGAGAGCAATATTAACTCTTTTGATCTCATCTTCAACTTCAGTGACTATTGGAGGAAAATCTAGTCTTATGGCTTGTAGAGATGACAATTTCTCAAATAAATTTACCCTAGCAGACCACTTAGTGAAGTAAGGGTTCAGAATGGCAAGGTACCCCATTACCTCAGTTTGCAATACTGGAAATTTATTATATGTATTGATTACAACATCAGCTTTGTCTTTTAAAATCTCAATCCTATGTTGTAATATGCCTTTTAATGCCTTCAAAGCTATTGCATTTCCCTTTTCTTCATCCACCTTTTGTTCCACAGCCTCTTCTGACTTAGGCTTATCCTCAATCTACATTGGTGGTGGTTGTGCAGGTACATAGACTACCTCAGGCTTTGCCTCCAATTCCTCTGTTAATTTCTTGATCATCTGATCCCTCTAGTATAGTTGTATGTGGCACATGTCTCTGTCCTTAGACAGTGTACTTGTTTCTTCCAGGAAAGTACTGTACCTCTCAGACAATTGCTTGGTCTTGTCTTCATTCAATTGGGCCCAGTGTGTCATAATTTGGGAGATTTCTAAGTCCCCTATATTTTGTACAGACCACACCATCTGATTGCCCACCATATTCTCTTGAATGTTTACTAACTGGGGCTTCTGGTCTTTTGGGCTTAGGCTCCACATTGCAAAAGCCTGAGACTTTGGGTTATACCCAAATCCTTTTATCATTTCTCCTACCTGGACCTTACTAACCATTTTAAGGTCTGGCTGCTTTCTGATTTGGTCTATAATGAAAGCAGATGCTAAATCCCATCCCTCAGCCAATAATATCCCACTTCCTAGCACCATCTTCCTGTCATCCTCAAGCAAGATATCCTCATTCTCAGGATCATAATTCTGTAAGGCCACTAGGGCTTCATTTGTAATTGCTTCTTTCCCATCAACTATTAATTGGGACCTTATTTTCTCTGTTTTGTGCCATCTTAGGAAGTATTTAAACTCCTCTATTTTTACAAAGTTCTCATCATCTAAGAATTTTTTCTGGTGAAGCAATCTTTCATCAACACAGGCCCTGAGTGGTATCTCAACTTCATCTTCTAGGTCAGGCCGTTGCTTCTTGCCTTCCTTGATTGCTTTTCTTAGGTTATGATCATATAACCTAGTGCCAGGTACCAAGGCCTTAGCCTTGTCTTTTTTCTTACTTTGGCCCTCCATTGAAGGCTGTCCTAATTCCAATTTCTGCCTCTTTGCAGCAGGTTCTTCTACATCATCAGGCTGAGTAGAAACTGTCAAATCTACAATGTGTCCTTCTACTCCCTGCAACTGTGGAATCTCAGCCATTTCTTGCTCTGATGCTTGTTGTGGTGGAGGAGACATGGGAGGACGTGCATAATCACTGTCATCACCACTCTCATATTCTGATTCTGAGTGTTTAGGTGTCTGAGCACCTTTTTTGTCTAGGACTGTATCCAGTTGCTCTACAAGCACATAATAATTATCTACCATGGCCTTGATTCTATCAAAATATGGGAGGTCAGGGTAAAAACCTCCAAAGGAAAACCCATTTCTTTTTATTTGTTTCTCTAGCTTTAGAAACTCCTGGATTCTCAGTCTTCTCATGTGGATGTCATCTTCATCCAGGATGTTCCTTGTTGCATCTTCTTCTATGCACTCACAGTGAACATTGGTATTAGGGATGGTAGGAGTATACAGTTTCCTAACCCCTTCCATGAAGCCTTCTGGGTCAATATATCTATAAGGGGCTACCCCCATTCTATACTTTTCTAACCATTGACCCACTTCATCAATGGCATTCTTACCAATTGTAAAGTTGAAAATTTTGAACTGCCTAGGGGTTATAGTCCCCTTTTTGTGCAGTGCAAAGTGCTCATTATCTGTTAGCATCAACTGCCATATGAATTCCATTGCAGCTACTCTTACAGGCACATGATATGGTAACAAATGGGGTGGATGAATACACCCATATACCCTGATAATGGTTTAATTCTCCTCCAAGAAGAAATCACCCCAATTGTGATTTCTAGACCAATTTTCTTTATAATTACAGAGCCTGAGCAGTTGTATGATCTTCAATGGGACTCTAGTCCTACTTGTTCCCAGATTCTATACAATTGGATACACAATCCAATTCTGAAATGCACAGTAATCACACTCCCTAGAAGTATAATTCCAAACCCTGACCCAAAACTGGATAGGATTTGGTGCTGTTTGATAGAATCTCTGAGGAGTCAAATTATGAACATCCATGATGACAAAATTGAAGTGTAAGAGAAGGTGCATCAGGACTGAATAATGCAAGAATTTAGGTTCCTTCTCCTTTGGATTCTTTAGTCTTTTCTGGGTTGCAATAAAACCCTCATGCATTTCATCAATTATATGCTGTATGTAATCATATTTGGTGCTTGAATGCACCTCTTGTAAGTCTAGTACCATCATTAAGATGCCAGCATTAATTTTCTCTGCATCTCCATCTATCCCTAGCACTCTACATAGGGCATAAGCATTATACTTAATGTAGAAGTGTAGATCCTTATAAGAATATGGATTAGGCTCTTTCATAGGATCTAAGTAATT
>MU225801.1:1255117-1282461 GCA_018584345.1 Thuja plicata | reverse complement strand
GATCTAAGTAATTCCTCACTTCTTTCAACATGTGTTTCTTCAATAAGCCTTTTGCAATACCAGGCTTTGAACTATATCTCTTCTCCTGCTTTGTCATGTCAATTTTAGTAGACATGGCGCTGAATAATCCAAAGGCTTGCATGAATGAGTTCCTATTTAAAATTAGTAGGGAAGTTCCATCATCCCTTTTGATGGTATTTGTCAGGGCATCATAGTGATTAGCTAGGTCCAAAAATAGGCCTACATCAAGGAAAACATCAGGAACAAGCAATCTAGCTAAACCACATGTCCAAGGGTTTGATACAGGGATAGGCTTATCAGAATTTTTGTAGAAGTAATTGAAAAGGGAAAAACCTATTGTCCCTAGAGTCACAGCATCTCAAATGTCTTTGTATTCATACAGGAGGACACTTGCATTGGCCTTCTTATTCTGCGTTGAACTAGGCAGGAGACGGAGAAACTCATCAGAGAAACTTGCTTTTCCTTTCTGCTCCTCTTCACTGCCTCCACTTGTTGAAGCAACACTCATGGCCCCACTCATGTTTGCAACACCTTGAATCTCCTTTTCCTAACCAATATTGAAACAAATCTATTTCTGAATTCAACTGACTGTTCTGTGCACAGATTTCTGCAATTTAGAATTCTCTGATGAACTTGGGAAACACTGCAAGCTGAGCAGAATATCTCCTTTTGAAAACCTAGCAACTTGGGCTCTGAAAAAATGAAAGCACAGTGAATGTGAATGAATGCACCATCAACTCCTTATAGCCTTCATTCAGATTACTCAGCTCATAATTCAGAAACATCAGTTCTGCCATTAATTTGACATGCTATGAATTTGAAAAAAACCTAGCCGTAGTTGCATGAAGTTGTCAAGAAATCAAATTTTGAAAAGTGAATCCTTGGAGCAATCATATATCATTAAAAAGAGCTGACATGTCATACTGGGATTCATTTTCTATCTTACATCTCAGCTACTCCTTTTGCACAGTGATCAAAATGCGAGTCTGTGATTGGTTGCCGGGGATTCATACTGTCACATCGAAAAAACTGCCGCCGCTTTTAGATTTTGTGATCAGGTGACTGCGCGACTGCACTAAGTCTCTTTGTCATAGGCCTCTGTCATTAACCATAGTTTCATCTCCAGACATGGTGACAATGTTCTTTCCTACCTTTTGCTGACCCAAGTTACAATTTGGCGATCATGCGACACACTTGAAATCATAGTCGCACACAGTTATCTTTAAATCATCATTCATTCTGAGACCTTGCGACTAACCATTACCCTTAACCTTCTCAGTTATCTTTCTGTCACCAAATTCTTTTATTCTATTTCAATACTATGCGACAATGCTTAGTCGCCCAATCACGGAATCAAATCCTGAACATTTAACTTTTTCATAACAGGTGAAATGTGCCCTTTTCTTTACTTCTAACGACTGCGCGACATACCTTAATCGCCAAGTCAGGAGGACTTTTTCTGTAGGGAACCTTTCTTCTCAGACTTCGCAACCACCATCAGATCCTCTGATCCTTTCATCCTATGGCCATCGCTTAATCGCTATATGCTCGGGCATACCCTTAAATCATTCTCAGATACTGCGACTGAAGGGAAAGTACTTAGTCTTGTTGTCACTGAATCCACTTCCTCCTTCTGGCGACCATGCAATAACCTTTTAACGGCCACCCACCTTATGACACATGTCACTCAATTATTGGTTCACTTACTGCATACTGGAAAACTGAAACATTTATCTTGTCTGGCGACAACCCGACTGAGCATTATTGCAAACCACAGACGGTTAGTCGCGAAGTCTCAGTTGGTATTTCTTAACCGCTACTTCTTTTCAAGACCTTGCGATTGAAGGCTTCGCTTAACTGTTATCTTTGACCTGTTTGGTGATAACGCGACAAGAGGTAATCGTGAAGTTTGAAGACATTTTCATAACTGTTAAAAATCTCCCGCGATCACTCGACTAACAGTGGGTCCCCTTTGCATAAAGCTTTATAACATGGTTATCTTGCGACTACCTGACATGAAAGGAATCACTGAGTCTCAGAAGGCCAAAGGAATATTCTATTTTTAAATGAGACTACACGACACAAGGAAAATGCCAAGTCAGGAAGACAATTGGAATATTCGGCTGGGGTAACACGACGAGGTGACTTAAATTAAAACACATGCCTTAAGTGAATGGAAAAAGTAACGTTGAAACAGAAAGACATGACTTAGGGTTTAATTTCATCGTTTAATACTTGGAAGACAAGGGTTTTTCAAGGTTTTTACAAATTTGAGCAAGGTTTAGACTTGAAAACCTGCAAGTTGACATGGGTAAGGGCATAATGAACAAGAGATAGCTGATTTGAGCACATCAGAATGCAGAGAGCAGGAGAAGGAACCAGGAAAACTGCCAAAACAAGAAATACAACCAACACGACCCTTATCTACTGGTCACTATGATGACTAGGAAGCTGCATCAGCCTACACATTATCAGAAGATCATTCATGTTGATGCAAGCAAAGAAGATGCACTGCAAAGATTTATCACTACACATAAAGGTACTTATCTTCACCGAACACCAGAGATATTTACATTGCTGATGGAGAGGAAATTCAAGGAATATATAATGAAAAAGCGAGAGATTTAGTTTGGCATTGCTTTCAAAGGGAGAGATGACTTAAGGGATAGATTATATCCGTATGAAATATGTATCTGAAATATTCAAAGGGAAAGATGCACTTAATGAATATGGAGAGAAATATATTGTTGTCTAAGAGAAAATAAATATCCATCAAAAAGAGCAACAGTCAATGAGAGAGAAAACATCAGAGAAAGATTCAAAGAAACATCCATCTGAGGGAGAGAATTAGAAAATTTAACACTGCATATCTATCCAAAAAAGGGAGAAAAGAGTCTACAACAAAGGGAGAGACAGAATCAGAACTTGCTACATCTATCCAGTGAAGGGAATGAAGAATGAAGAAGTAAACTACAAGAATCAAATCTAAGCTAGAAGAGCTTACCGAGAGTCAGACATTTGTATTGGTTATAGAACAATAAGTTTGGTAGAAATTGATGAACTAAAAATGATATATTTCATATTGTATTAGTAGTATGTAGCATGTTTCCATCAATGCCAAAGGGAGAGATTGATGAACCATAACTGATTGAATGTTTGAAGATGACAAAGTTGATGATCACCGAGATGTAGAAAGTTAATGCAAGACATTAAATCAGTTAATGTATTGTATTGTCATTGATGTCAACTTGATATACTCTGATTGGTCATATTCATATTGTCGAAGACTTCAAGAACCAAAGACATAAAGGTTATGTTATCAGTAATGCATAAAAGTTCAAAATACACCAAGTGACAACAATCACTGACAGACAGTGCACACCAATGGATAGAGAACCCCAAGAAGTGTCACAGTGTAAACTGAGAAAGATACCCGAGCAAGAATTACCGAGAAAAACCAAAGAGATACCCGAGCATAACTAAAAGTCACAGTGTTTCCTGATGGACAGAAAATCCCAATGGACAGAGATGCCCAAGGATAACTGAAGTCAAGACCAAGAAAACAAGGAGTTAAATATTGATCAGAATAGAAGTTCAGAAATGACAAAAGACTTAGCTGGCAGGAGCTAAATATAGACTTAACTATTTGATTACATTGTTTTCATCGACCATTTAATAGCTAAAGATAAACTAGAGATTTAAAGCTAGTTTTATTCCAGTTGTCAAGAAAAATCTATGGGATAAAACTAAAGAAATCTTTAAAGAAAGAATGGCAAGATTTGCAAATCACATCAAGAACAAGAAAGACAAGGACTTAGAAATGGTAAAATTATGTCTATAAAAGAGACAAGATAATTCATTATGAAAATAGAGGATGCTAAAGAGAATTCTGGTGAAGATAAGAAGTCTTCATATAGACCTGATCATACAAGCTGAAGAATAGAGCTAAATATTTATGCAGACACCGAGCAAAAAAGAAGAAACAACATTCATCGAGAAAAAAAAAGTGGAGAAAAGGAACAAAAGAGAAAAATTGATTAGAAAGGTATTATGAGCTTACAATAGATCTAAACATCTGCAATAATAAGTTGTATTTATGAACAGATCATATACTAATTTAGTTTAACCATTGATTTATAAAACCTCTTAACAGAGTAAGATCTAATCATCCTTTATATATTGAGATACATCCAAAGGAGTATCAAAAGGTTTTCATTTTGAAAGCATAGTGAATGCGAGGTCAAGTGGTAAATTTTTAGTGATAAATTCTCTAAGAAGGTTGCACTTAATAGTGTGTTTGTAACCTTTAACATGGTTAGCTCTTCACCGAGCTCACTTCAGAAGAGTGAAAATTTTGTGTTACCAGTCCTAAGTGGTTTTTCCCTTAATAGTGTTTTCACATTAAAAATCCATGTGTCAAATGTGTATATGGTTAATTTATTTGATGTTTTTCTTTACACATTACTAAAACAAGATTCATCGGTAAACACTAAGTTATTTACTGTATTTTGGTAAAGGCTAAGACTTCTATTCGGTAAAGCTTAAGAAAAATGATAAACAGTATACTCTGAGTAGTATTTGTTTGATAAGATCATTTAGTGGCATACATCTTGTAGGACTGAATATAACTAGAGATTTATATATGTGGTATAAAGTTTTGGTTGAATTATTGGATTGATTTTTGAGGCCATTGATTCACCCCCCACCCCCCTCTCAATTATTCTTGGTATCTTATAGTGCAAACACATTTGTGTTATATGTTTAAGTTGTGCATGATAATTGTAAATATAAAAATTAAGATATTTCATCCAATTATACTTGATCTTGTAAGTCTTCAAACAAAGGGAAAATTTGCATGTCCAGTTTGTGGTCCAAAGATGAAATCTCGTCATTCAAAAATTTTAGAAAAGCAGGTGTTCGATGAGCATAGACACTTTCTCCACAAAAATCATAAGTATCAAATTACTGAAAAACATCTTTTCAATGGGAAAGAAGAGACAAAATCAAAGCCATGAAGAATGACACCTCACCTATGGAAGTTGGATTACAATAGAATAAATTGTCGAGGTAATGTCATTCCATCTGATGGTTTTTGTTTTAAATTTATATTTGGATATTGTCTTTTGTTTACTAATGATGTAATTGATGCTCGTGAAGGTCGTCAAGGCATTGATGACCAACTTCCAAAAGGACTAAAAAACTATCCTAGACAATTTAGTAGGTTTTCGTACTATGAGAAATTCCCAATAGTGAATTTGTTTGATGTTATGCATATTTGAAAGAATGTAATAGAGAAATTATGGAAAATATTGGATGGAAGGCATGACAAAGAAAAAATTATCAAAAAATTTAATGACATTCATTAATCCAATCATGCATTGAAGTTTTTCATTGAATCAAATGGCAATGGAGACCGGATTAATATGAGTGCCCTTCCTTGGTTATTAACGCAACAGAAAAGTGATGCTATAAAAGAAGCCATACAAAAAATTAAATTTCCCACAGGATTTGCTACAAACATAAGCAACATCATGTCAAAGAAAGGTCATTTTGGGTCAGGGTTCAAAACACATGATTGGCATACCTTTGTCAAGGTAAGTCATCTTATTCTCTATCTACAATATATTTGTAAGACTTCATGTAATTTTTATTGTATTATTTATAAAATATTGAAAAGATCATTTTATATTTAATGCATTACGTCCTACCTCTATCTCTCCCACACCACTTTGACAACAATGTCAAACAATTTATATATGATAGTAGGAAATACATGAGGTTAGAAGTGTTATTTCTTAGATTTTTTGTATAGATATTATATTTGCCTTTTGCTTTAATTTTTTCTGTAATTTATTGTATAATTTTTTATAAAGTCTCATTTATATTTTTTTGCATGTTGAATCTCATCTAGGTGGTTGTCATCTAAAGAAATTGATAAAAAAGATATAAAACATTGGAAAAGAAAAATTCCTCAGCTTATGTGTGAAATTAAAAAGTGTCTACCTTCAAATTTTTTCAATGCACAAGAACACTACCTCATACATCAAGTTGAGGAGATTGAATTGTGTGGACCTGTACCAACTAGGTCAATGTGAATGGTTGAGAGGCACTTGAAATTTTTGAAGGGCTTGGTTCGACAAAGAGCACTTCCTAAGGTTTTATGGTGGAGGGATATATGGTATACCAGACCATGGTGTACATTAGTGAATATATTCTCAAGTATACTTGATGGGGAAAGGTAGATTGAGGAAAGTGAGAGGTAATTATAAGATGTTATTGAAGTTAATTAATTCTTATAAATCTTCAATATAAGTTGTTTCTAAGTGGTCTATTTATTATATATATTTGCTCGTGACTGGGATGCACTACATTTGTATATTACAAGAAATCTTGATTGGATGATGGTATGGATTGAACGATCTCAAGAAAATGGTCGCTCCTTAACATGGGGAGGTGTTGCTTCAATAGTTAATGAAGCTCATCGTAATGGAGATTCCAATGTTACATCAATGGGAATTGATCTAGCATATGGTTTAAAAGGTAGAAAGGTATGTATAAGTTTATTTATCATGACCCATATGTTTAATATCAACTCATGGATTGATGCAAATAATTTTGACATATTTGAAAATTTTTAGTTCAAGCACCACAAAGCTATGTAGTACCATGACCATAAATTTTGCATCAAAAAGTTAGATGACACAAAGAAAACATGTGATTCTGGGATAAGTGAGATCTTTTAGGTCACTAATATTTCTTCTAGAAATGACTTACATCCTCGAGATTCAAAAAATTGATACTATGGCATCTTGGATGATAATTTGAGTGCAACTTTAATTCCTTCAAATTAGTTCTATTCGTCATCAAATGGTATAGGCTATGACTGAATCAAAATGATCCTGAGAGAACTGTTATTGAACATGAAAATGGATTTCCAATGATTAATACAATTTTGTTTGAGCTAGTTGGGGATGAGCCCTATGTTCTTCCAAGCCAATGTGAGCAGATATTTTACTTTGGCATTCCACATAAACTGGGTTAGTCATTTTTTGTTAGGCACGATCCGAGAGGAAGACCGATAAAGTATAATGTGATGGAAGAAGAATATACCAAAGAAGTAGAATATGAAGTAGATGATGATGATGATGATGATGATGATGGTGATAATGGTGATGATCATGGTCATGGGGATGATGATGATGATGATGGAGATGATGATGTTGGTGGTGGTGATGATGATGATGGTGGTACTACTGAAGATGATGATGAAAATGAGAATGATGATGATGATGGTCATGGTGATGATGGTGATGATGATGGTGATGATGATGAGATGGATGAAGAACATGATGAATGATGTGATCAATAAAATGTATGAGTTATGATCAATGAAATGTATGAGGTATTGATTTGTTCATAGAAATTTGTTTGACTTATATATTTTCATGATTAATTTATTTTATTTTGAAGTCTAATGGCATGGTATAATTAATTCATTGTGTTCAATTCTAATGATGACAACATAGGTGATTTATGATACACATGTTTCAAATATGTGTTATGATGCTCTATGTAATTTATAGCATACGTATCATGTAATTTTTAACTAACTTAAGACAAATTATTTACATATGTAGAAAATTTAACACCTTTGATGAGGATCCTACACAATGACATGGATGGAAAGGTATAATTCAATACACCCTCTAGAAAAAATTTATTATTTGCATGCTTTCTCTTTACCCTCAACATCAAATTTACGCCGACTTCATCAATATTACCCTCATTTAACAAAATATCTCGCTCCTTCAACAATATCTCTCATTTGATGGGCTACAGGTACCACCAAATAGGTATTTGTTAGACATTTTTTCCTTGAGTGAGGGAAACGCGGGAATAAAATATGAAAGTGAGACATGTAGTCGGTCTACAATAGGGAGATCAACTAGAGGTCAAAAGATTAGAAGAAAAATTAATAAACACAAATTTTTTCTTTGCTAAAGGGGGGTCATGTTCTTATGATGATGAGACAATAGGAGACATCCATGTTCCCTTGAGGTACACACATATTTATAAATAATGGGTACCCAAGGAATTACCTCCAATTAACACTGATTTTTGTGTTAACGAGAGGATATATCGCATAGCTCCATTGTCATTACATGGTTTGGGCCTATTTTACATACATGACATAAAGGTTAGTTATAACAAAGTTGTTGAATTAATGGAGTATGTAGGACCTTGTTAAAATTATAATAATTGGATGCTAACAGCTCAATATAAAAAAAGTATGCGTAGGTATGCACTGGCAGAAAACTATCTACAATGGAAAGAAAATGATCAAAGTAAAAGAATTGCTATGTACATCGATGAAAGGCCAAAATAAATAGGGAACATTGTATGTTTTATAAATAGTACGCGTCTTGGGTCAACTAATAAGTGACCCAATTTCATTTTCGAGGCGCGTGATGAAAATCATGTTTTTGCATGTACGATAAAATCAATAATTACAGGGGAAGAGATGCTAATAGATTACAATTTGAATTGCATATATAAAAAGAAAGTTACTATCATGGGACTAGTAAGTACTATATATATAACATTTAAACTAATTACCTCCAATTATTAACTCCAATATACAATATACCATTTTATTAATAAGTTTTTTTGCTAAGTCATCTAATGCTTTCATTACGCTGATGTTATAATAGTTAATCTTTGTCATAGGGTGACATGGATATTCCATCAACACATGATAGAGGTGGGGATGTTCCTCCCACCCCTTCTTGGGTGAAGGTAAAACTTAGTGTAAAATTTAGTGTAATTGCAATTGTACAAAATGTTGTATTATTATGTCATTTTCAATAGGGTTTTGGTGTTATTTTGATTATTTTACTGATATTTTTGTCACAAATTGATGCTCATGGAAAGGAAAAAACACCAGTAACAAATTAGAAATTAGTTGCTGATATGGAGGTGACATTATTATGTGATGCTGACATCGCATATACTGGTGACCCCATAAGCATGGTCACAAAGAGCCTCAAAAAAATCAATTCACGGATTATTTCCATTGTGGTGGATCCAAATCTAAATTTGGAGACAGAAGCGACAAAAAATGAATTAATACGGAAAGCACGTTTTCTGGAAGTAAGCAACAATGAATTCTTTAGCTATAACAAAAGTTTAATAAAGGTTTATATTTATTACTATTTTATGGATCATGAACTAAAATATGTATGTGTTCTTCTTACAAGATTTTTTCAGAACTAACAGAGTTCCTTCAGGTAAATAATTTGTTCGTAGGAATAGATTGACTAAATCTACATGGCAATAAAAAATCATTATTTTGTGTCATATGCTAAATGGGTTGTGGGTCTAGATGGAAAGTTAAGTAGCTCTAGATGATAACATTGTATGGATGATTTGTTTTGTGTTTGACTATAATATTTTGGATCAAATTCAATAGTCCATTGTGTATATTGATTAGCTCTATATTTAAAAAAGACAAGCCATTGTATATATGATTATTTTTTAGGTCATGATGAAGTTAAAACACCTACTTCAAGGATGACCAACACTCTGAGATTGCCAACTACAGGGTCAGAAACAAGGAGCATGCACGCATCCATGTCTGCTCTGACTAGAGCTAGTAAATCCTTGTTTTGCTGTATTTTGTTATGTGTAATTTATGATTTGGTTTGTACTTTCTTGGGTGAATTTGATCATAGTCATTGATTACTTGTTTCAATAATAGCTACACCTACACAAGATAGAATAGGGACCAGTACTAGTGATAATTTACTATCATTTCCTGGATCAGCTCGTGTTGATAGTATAGGATCGTTGCATGCATCATTGTTGTTGGCCAAGAAAGATATGATTTCCTTAAAAGTAACTAAGCTTCCAAGTACTTAATTTAAAAAATTTATTATTTATAGTGTAACTGTAGTTTACTTATTCATAACTTGTTTTTTACTGATGATCCCATGATTTTTTTGCAGGAAACGATGTTTTTTTATGAAAGTCTTTATGAAATAACATTGAAGCTATTCGGGCCCACCATACATTAATGGTACGTAGCTTCATATCATTGGTAGAATATTTTTCCTTTCATCCATTTATTATACTATATTCAAGGTACGTATATTTAGCTAATTTTTTATTCTAACAATTTTTTTTTTCTTAAAAGATGGAATAACCAAGCTCCTAAATTAAAAAATCAGCTCATAAAATCTTTAGACGATCTCTTTGGTCAAAATATTTTTGACAAAGCCAAAATTATTTGGAAATCTTGCAAACATCTATAGTGTGTGAGAGACCAATACAAAAGGGCTATAAAGGTCAACCCAAAGTACGAGCATCCTCCTACGGTTCCAGAGATGGAGTGGAATGAAATCATTGAAGACGCAAAAGAGAAAAGGCTCAGAGATGAAGGAATTTGACCACCAGAAGGCAAAAATAGGTATGTGATAGTATTAATGTAATTATGCACTAATTAGCAATCTTTAAATTTATATAATCTAACATATTTCAAACTTTTCATATATAGACTGCAGGACACATCAAAGGCTACACAGGCTAGAAAAGATAAGGTTGGCCAACACCATCTTGGCTTTGGTGGATATATGAAACTTCACACATGACTTGTAAGTACCATTAAATGAAATTTCGTATCAATTTTTTATATAAAATTATAAATAATTTTGTTTAATCAATGAATACATGCAATATTGACAATATTAAGCCAAAAAGTAGGGCTTTGAATTTAATATAGTGCCCATGGAAGAAGACAAACAAATATGCTTCAAGCAAGGATGTAAAGTCATGGTTGCATGCCACCACATAGAATCATGTGTCCAAAGAGAAGATTTTGGTGCATGGGTTCACACATAGGTAAATAGGCCTAATGAAAAATAATTCAAATTGAATACTTGAGAAATAATCTATTTGATGTTAATTCCGAACATAAATTGACTATTTTTTTTAACAAAGCAAACAATGATAACAATGCACATGACATTTCACTGCAGCCTTCCAATCCTGTCACAGAGTCTGCACATGACGAAGGCCTTGATGTGCATCACAATGATGGAGGTATTCATTTTCTATTGAAAATTAATTATGTATTTATTAATACAATTTAACATCTTAAATTGCAATTGGTGTAACCTTTTGTGAATATTTTAGAGCATGCAGGACGTCATGGTGACGGAGTGGAGCATGATCTTAGTGTTCAGCATGTTGAGGTTGGGGCTGAACAAAATGTGATTGTAGATGATTTGGCAATGTCAGGTAAAGAAAAATCCCTTTTATGTTCTTTTGATTAATAAAATACTTTTAACATTAATATTTTTTTTTGTGAATTTAACCTATTTATTTGTTATTACAGCGGACCCCCCTTTGGTGCAGTAGTCTCATGCTCCAAAAAGATGAGGAGATATCATGTCATAAGATTAGAACCACAAGACAAGGATAATGATGAAGATTTGATGTTACTATTAATATATTCCTTACAAATTTGAAGAAAAAAAAAATGCTTGTTATAAACCTTGTTTGATAATGCAAGAATATTGTTTTAATGAATGTGTTGATGAATTATTGATGAATGTTGCATATTAATGAATTTTATGTCATGTTAATGAATGTTATGTGATTATGTTATGTGATTACAATGATTTAATGTTATAGTTTGTAAACGGGTGGATGAATGAATTAAATATGTAATTAGATGTTAATGGGGAATTTAGAGTGATTATATGGAGGGAGGGGCCAAATGAGCTTCCACATTCACGTGGTTGGCCTTGCTAAGTAGATAATATAAAGTATTCTCAAAATGAAGTGAAGCTCAAGATAAACCAATCAACACCTGCCCATTTAGTTTTAAAAGTTGGAGTTGTTCATTTTGTCATCATTTTGGAGATTATGCACAAAGCCTTGAAGACTTGTAATCAAAACAGCTAAGAAACATAAAAATTTCTAATGCATCTCATCTAGGCATGCTCATATTCTCTTATTGTTGATGATGTTGAAGATGAGGTTGGAGATCGTAGTTGTGAAGAAATAAAGGAACGTAAAAATAAAACGTATTCATCCATGATATAGTTGACTATCCTCATTTCTATATAGTATGCATACTATCCATTGTGAATGACATCAAACCTTTTGTGTTGTACTTGTGAATGTAGGTGACCAAAATGTTGCACTTGTTAAATAATTGAATGCATCAGCCAACCATAGAATTATTCCTAGCTCTCAAGAAGCATATTTTAGAGGCAAAAATTAGGTTCGTTGGTAGTGATTAGGGATTTAAATTTGTGCTCTTTCTTTCAATACATGTGGTACATTTATAGTTGTAAAATTTGAGTAAATATATATCATGTGGAAATGCATGCATATTAGTGTAATCTCTAATTGAGTATTAATTGATTTGTACAAATTGAATTTGGAGCAGGTATGAACTAACTTTTGGTGAGAGTTATTTCAGATAAGTTTCCCTTGGGTGAGCTTTGAAGAAGTTCTTAGCATTAGAAAAGAATTATGCTGGTATGAAGGAAGACCAATTTGAATTTCATTCATATATAAATGCAATAAATTTTGTGGAGTAAATAAGAACAATTTTCCGTAGTTAGACAACACATTGAAGAAAATAGATATCAGTGGTATAGAAATTTCCACATTATTTTTGTGTTTGTTGTTTAATTTCTACATTTTTTGTTTAACTATTGTTTTACGTTTGCAGAACATTTCCTCCCTCCCTCCCTCTCTCAATGGGTTTCCCCTACTCCCTCTCTCCCTCACACATAATGGGTGTCCCTTGTTTCTGTAGTTGTAGACTATAATCAAAGAGAAGTTCCATCAACTAGAGGGTCTTCGAAAAATCCTTCTATTATGGGATTTGATACCATGTTTTCCTTTTGTTTTGGTCTATGATATGTGGGATTGGTGTATGATTTGCAATGATTAGTTAGTGTTGAATCTTTTAACATTTCTATCATATAACATATAGGGAGAAATTATTCCAGTTAGTGCTAACCATTTTCATTAAGTTTCCTAAAAAAAAAAACTTTAAGAAGAATCTTATATTTTTTTTTGTAAGGTAAGAGTTGTTAGCATTTAGTACCTTAGAAGCACAAATTAATGCTTTTATTATTAAGAGATTAGTGTACTAAAGAGAATCATATATTCTCAAATAATTTTTTATTAATGGGATTGTAATCCCTTTGAAATCTCAAATCACTATTTAAGACAGGCCAGATGACAATCTTGTTCTTCTCTTCTCCAACCACATCAATTCTTGCCATGATTCACCATTTCCTACTTTTATGAATTGGGTGGAGCTCTATTTGAACTGGTTTTGATTGTATAATTTTTTAAAAGAATAGTTGTGGTGGAAATCTCTACCCATTTTCCATCATTGCCAAAGTCTTGGGGTAAATCATTTTCTATGGTTTCAATGAGTTTTAGTTTTTGCAATCTTTATGCGAATAGAGATTTTTTTGTGTTTTGAATGAATAAAAATTCACATAAACCTTAAATATATTTAATTATATAGAAATGACAACAATTTATAAGTATTTAGCAGAAAATTTGATAGAGGTTAGCATTAATTTGCACCCATTTTTCACTATGAAGTTATTGAATCAATATGTAGTCATCTAGAGCATAAATTTTCTCTAATTCTGAAATGATAACATTAGGCTATTTTGAATTCATTCACAATTTTATGGTAATCTCAAAAGTGGTATTCAAATATGAGAGCTCCTCAAAGGGTCTAATTCAAATATTATGGTTATTTTAAAGATACAATCTCTAGATGAGTAGCTGTCTAATTTGGAAAGAACAATAATATCCAAATATTGTCAGCAATTTTTTAAAACTCGCAAAAACCATCACAAGTGACTTTCCTCAAGATTCTGCAAAAAAAAATCAAATTCCCTATAGTTGATGCATATGTCTATTTGTAGTATATATGTAAATATGGTTATTAGCAATGTAAGTATAATATTATTATTAACAATGTAAGTATAATGTTGACTACCATTTTCATGTCGTATTTCTCTCTGCAAACAAATAATCATGTAAGCATGTATTTGGCAGCTTGTATCTCGAATAAGAGTTGGTATTTTGGATATTGTCAACAACACCAAATCAAATCCCAAAAGTAAAATCCAACAACAATGTCAACAGATTTTTATTATAATTCTAAAACCCCTGAATTTCATAAAATTTCTAAACCTATGTGGTGTTTCTTAGGATGGAAGGATTAATGGCGTTGATAGTCAGCACAACTACGGGCATTAGGGAGGTCATCGTGCATTTTTGGTATGCTTGTTCCTGGCAGTGGTCTGGAGGCATTGGAGATCATGCATACTCATCCTTGACAACATTTTGATCTTTCATCTATTAAGATTTTCCATCTATTTATAAGGCTTTTAATTTTTTTTTCACCATTTTGATTTCATTAATTCTTTTTCCATAGTCAAAGGTATGAAATTGGTGCTTTCAAGTATTTCAAGGCCTTTCTTATATGGATAAACATGGGTATTGTCACCATGATCTTAACCCTGGTAAGTGTATGAATTAAAGCTTGTATCTTGCTCATTTCAGGTTTTAGCTTTGCACTTTCTGCATTATTTGTTCAGTGGAAATTCTTTTCTTTATGACAAGCACAAAATATGGCTAGTTACAAAATATGTTATCAATATTGTTTATTTTGGTCTTTCATGAGAGGTTTGAGCCACCATTTACGAACTATGTAACAACACGATGTTATAATGGGCATGGTTGCATTTGTTTGGTCATCTTATCTTGAAATTTATATTTTGCATTGGGACTATTTGATAGCCTCTTTATAGGTCATAATTGATTGTATTTGTTGGTTGTCTCCATATTAGGTATTGAGCTCCTAAATTCTTGCTATAGTCCTCTTCTGGTGGTTTTTGTTGTGGGTGAATTTAATGTCTAGATACAATTCTATGAACATGCAATGTTCTACACACAACCTAACATTTGTTCCTTTTTGTTGACAAACATGTGGGCCATGGGAGCTCTCATGGTTGAGCTATTTACTCTTTGCCCTCTTTTTTATGGGTCTAGGTAGAATCATTTGAAATGTTAATTTTCTTATGTTATAAATCCAAATTTCAAGATCTGGTGTAAAAAATTTGTTTTTGTGTGATTTAGTAATTATGTTAACATATTTTGCATGGAATTGAAGATTCGTGTTCTTGAAAATGTAGCTATTCAGATGGAAGAGTCTTCTATTGGGAAAGAGATGATTTACTTGATCTTGTAGAGAGAAAACCCTTTTGGGTGACTACTACTCAAATGGACACTTGTTTAGAGTAAGTACAATTGTATTGCAATGTTGTAATTCCATCTAGTTTACTATTTTTTACTTTTAGTTTACTTCTGTTGTGCAGTTTGTGTTTGGAGAGTTCTAAATATTAGGGAGCACACTGTCATATTTCCTACTCTGATACAATTGGGCAGCTAACTGGGTTAAATAAAATGGTGGAAGATGCAGTTGATAGTCTCAAGCAATAGCTTCATCACTTGCTATAGGACGTCCAATATAATCTCATTCCCTTAAATCTTGAGTATGTGAAAAACCCATTCCCTTGAATCTTGAGTATGGGAAAACCCCATTTCCTCCTATATTGAATTAGATTTGGAACAATGCTCACAAGTATCATAATTTTTCTTCTATAAAATTAAATTCAACCGGTGACTTTATAATATGGGGACCTACATAAATGTCTTTCATAAGTGTGTTGTTAGTATATTTGAAGTTTTGACTTGTTTAAGTGGTTTATTTAAAATTATATTAAATCATAATCATCAGAAAATTTGGTACTTCAAGACTGGCATCGTATCTTTCATAAATAGGAGACAGGTAGTTGGAGACCTTTTTTTAAATATAATTTAACAATTTTTTGAAATCCATAGAATTTTGGAAATAAGAATAGTAAATCAGTCATACAACTGTTTATGTCCCTTTCCCTTGATTTTTAGTCTCTTGACTCATTTTGCTTGGAGACTGTCAGTTTTTGGTCGTGGGAGATGTAGCCAAAAGAACCCTATACTTCTGAAAGCTTAAGCCAAGTCAAAGCTTAGAGTGTATAGTTAAAGTCAAATAGTAACATTATGAGGCTCTTGACATTTGAGCATTGAGGCTCTTGGATATTAGAGCATTGAGGCCCTTGGATAGAATTACCAATGAAGACAATCTTTCAAAGAACCTGTGGATAGAATCTCACATTAAGAAAATCCACTAACATTATGTAAGTGATACTTAAAATCCATACCAATTAAAATTCTCTCTTCTCCCATGAACTCACACTAGTAAGTTCATCCACTAGCCACTTGTCCCTCTCCTTATTTCCTAGCATGAGTCGAGGGCTCCTTTCCTTTTGTTCACTCACCGAAAAACTCTTCTTGACTATTCTGACAGTAATCTTTCTTGGCACTAGTACTATGGACTCCTGCAAGTATGTTTTTATCACTCTTCCCTAGCCAGACTTTAGCCAAGATCTCCTAGGAAAAGAGAATTTCATATACCTACATCCCAAAAATAAAACTAACAAAAGAGTAAAAACTATACAGAGGCTTTTTTTTCTATATACAATGTTGATTAGCAAAGTTCAAATGGAAGCCATTATATACAACTTGGTTGCTCCTAAGAATCAGACCAAATAATGAAATAGAATCTACATGAATATAAATAGATTTGAAAATAGAAAGTGAGCACACAAAGTAATCAACAGGAAGGATTTTTGTAACTACACAAGGAAAATCCTATAGTTTCACATTGTTCTGTAGATTCCAAAATGACAAAAATGCTTGAATTCAATACAGAAGTAAGAAAAAACTTAAAACAAAACCCACTACATCCAACTACAACCAATTACATACAATAGCCTCCAACCCCACTCAATTGGAAATCCAAGGTTTTTAAGCTCTCCTTGGATCGGTTACACAATGGATTGGAAAACTAACTGATACTTCCATTCTGCGTACATTTGACAAAATTGTCCCATTGGCATAGCCTATCCCGATGATACTATTGGGGGTCGGTCCAACCATGTTCTAGTCTCCCCTCTAATACAAATCCACCTAATGAGCGGTAAAGCATACCCCGATGCCTTAATACTGGTTGGCCACCAATCGGTGAAGCTCACTCTAACAGCTTCATTGGGGGTCAGTCTAACACAAAATTCATTGGGCTGAAAGACCACACTATCCAAATGAATGATGTGTCAGAGAGACTCCACCCGATGTTCACTTTAGCAAGACATAACCTGACGTTCCTATCAGTGATCAGTCAGACTTGAAAGGTACTTTTTTGCTAGCGTTAGTTATGTCGATCAAACTATCGATATCACTATGTCACTCATTCCATTTCCTTATGCGATTTGAGCCTCGACCTAAGTCAACTCAATGCAAATTTGATGAAAATTTCAATGAGGATCTCGTCAATGACAAAGCATCCTTGTAGACATTAAAAAAAATTGATGCCACATTTTACAAACATTTTACTTATTTTTGATGGAATATTGGTCAAAATTTTGACTCTCACTAGACACTTTCGACAATGTAGTATTAATCTCTAAGTTCTGTTGATGATTAGTGACCAACACTTAGTCATTTACTTAGGTAGTTTTAGTTGGCTATCACTGTGGCCAAGCTAAAACTATCCAAGGCCAAGCAACATTGTTGAGCAGTATTCAGGTTGCCGAGTTACATCATGTCGAGCTAAGTAGGATACTTAGTGCCGAGTGTCAGAGATGTTAAGTGCCGAGCATAATAGTTTTTGTATACATGTCTGGATTGATTCAAACTTTGAGGATAAGTGTTCAGGCTAACTTGTATAAGCTTTTTGGGCTGACTTATGTATGCACTTAATATTTTCCTACAGAGTTAATTATGCATTTAATTGTTTTATCCTATGCATAACCTATTGTAATTATTAATTGGAATACCTTGGAGACATAAGTATTAGATCTTGATCGTTGATCTAGATCTCGCTACCAGACTTGAATAGATTATAAGATTTCTTCTTAACCCTATTTTGTGTGTGTCGAGAGAAGGGTAGAATGCATTTTCAAGTGAAATGCATAGAGGGTTATTTTGTTAAGAAGCATAGATCAAGCAGAGTGACAAAATAGTGAACAGCAAAGTAAAGACATATCAGATTGTGAGATCATAGAAGGTACTAAAAAGAGGAGATCTGTCAACAGCATCTGAGTGCATAGTGAAGGATCATTACTTGAAACATTCTAATCATTGTATCAGTTGAAATCTCTTAAGAGAGTGGTTCTAGCAGACCTTTCTAAATCTCCTAACAGAGTGCTTACTTTATTGTAAGTTGAAATCCTTTCACAAGGTAGATTGTAATGATCTTTAGCTCTTAACCGAGCAGACCTTTAACTGGGTAGATTGCATTTTGTAATAAACTTTTGTAGCCCTAATAGGCACACTTTATTGCTGTAGTAGTGAAGTATTTCATGGGTGTCATCCCCACCCTAGTTTTACCTATTTGGGTTTCTGGGTTACCAAGTTCTTGTGTTATGAGTTATTTATTTCATTGTGTGGATGCTATTTGATGTTACATTAGATTCATATATGGATGAATGTGGATATGTTTGTTTTAAGTGTTTAAATTTGAAGATCTAATTCACCCCCCCCCTCTCTCAGTATCTTGCTTTCCCATTATTGTATTTCCAACAATTGGTATCAGAGCTTAGTTCTCTAGAAAGTTATAATCAACTTGAGAATATAGATCTTGAGATGGAGATCTACTAGATGGGTAAAGTCATTGAGAATCAAAAGATTGATATTCAGCTAGCACTACAATAGCTTGAGACAGCAAGACAGGAATTAAAGAAGTCCTTGATAGCAATGAAAGATTAGGCCAAACAAATGAATGACACTTATTATCAGGAAGAGGACACCACAAATCTATTTCAGAATGGAGATTATACTAAGAGTGATGCAACAATAGCAGATCTACTAGAAAAGAACAGTGCACTATGTGAAGAAGTCAGAAACTTAAAAAAGGAACAAGAAGCCCAATCAATAAGAATGTGTGAAGTTGTTGAATAGAAAAAGAAAGCCAAAGATGAAAAGGCTATGGCAGAAGAAGACAAAAGAGTGAAGACTACCAGACTTGATGAAAGAACACATGATGTACAAAAAATGACAGTTAATCAAGTTGACATGGAAAATCAACTGCTACTTGTGAATTAGGAGATCAGTAGGAAAGACATGGAGATTTTAAATCTTAGATATGAGAATAGTCAGTTGAAAGATGAATTGAGATCTGAGAAAGAACTTACCAACAGAATGAATAATCCCAATGCAGCTTTGAGCTACTTTGAACAACTAGTGGAAGCATCAAGAAGACCTAAAGATTCTTCTGGATTAGGTCACACTAAACAACATACAACCACTAAAGAAGGAGAATTATCTAAGATAGGTGAAAGGAGGAATGCAAAACCAAGAAACAAAAAACCTGTTTTCCACCACTGTGGGAAACTAGGTCATATAGCAAACATTTGCTAAAGCAAAAATGGTAAGTCCAATCCTAAAACTAACTTTAACGGTTATTTCTTTAACTGTAATAAGTTTGGACATCAAGCACATGAATGTAAGACAAATGCAAGCAATGCACCTTCCACACCTAGATTCAATGGTAATTGTTATAACTGTAAAAAATATGGTCATAGAGCACAAGATTGCAGATCTAAAGGTAAACAACAATGGACATCAAAGACACAAGAGAAATCACCAAGAAAAGGCAATACTTACAATTGGGATTACAACTCATGGCATAGTTGTCATTACTTTGGTTAGTATGGACATGTTCCAGAAAACTGCATAAGGACACATTTCAGAGGAAATTCTAAGAGTTGGATGAATGGAAGCCTAGTTTGTCATAGTTGTCTAAAAAATTGGTCATACAAGGAAAGATTGTAAGACTAGGGTACCTACTCCTACTGTTGAGAATATTAGAGCATAGATGAACCTAACATGGGTTAAGAAATCTAAACCATGCAGCAGTGAAGCTAGTACAACCAAGGTCACCCAACCCAATGGATCAGGTGAACACACCATCTCCAACTAAGAAAAAGAGGTATGTAAGGAACTGCATTTAAAATTCTTATCTTACATCAGTTCCTAACATGAAATATGCCAAAGTCCATATTTGCATATGTTAAGATGCACCAGGACACATTTTGAAGACAAAAATGCTGAGAAGAGCTAATTGCACTATAGGTGTCGAGCACCAGTCATGGACACTAAGGCTGAGTTCTTTAGTGTGTGCCAAGTTTGTTGGTTGAGTAAGTTCTATGATGGTCAAGTATAGTGATCCGAGTGGCATGAAAGTTGTGTTATAAAGTCAAGGACAACGGGCTTGCACTAACTCAACGAGCAGAACATTTATTGCTTACCTACCTTGACCTTTCGAGTCTATAAAGGATGAACAGTTTATTCTTCATTTTACCTTGTGATTTTGATTATTCACAGAGCGATTGAAGAAGTTGTAGAATTGATCTTAACGAAGTTAGCATTGAAGATTTCATCAGTGTATCATCGGCAATCCTAAGGTGAATAGTGTGAAGTGCTACTTGCCGAGGTACTTTTTTCTTCATTTTTCAAACCCTAATTTCAAGATTATGGCTGCAAGCTCTTCCATACCAGTCAAAAGTATGGAGGGAGAACTAGAGAAAGTTTAGTTAGTACAAAATGATGTATGTGCACCTCTCAATTTTTGAGCCATTCCTAAAAGTGCAATTTAGAGTGATCTGACTGGAGCTCTCTTATCCATTCCACCAAAGGTACTTATGATCCATGATGTTAGATCTTGTTACATGGTTAAAATTGGTGAAGTAGGTGATAGTGAATTGAGAAAATCCTACACCATATTGTGTGTTGATGGAGTTCTAAAGGAAGAATTCAAGCATTTAGCCGACAAAGGGTTAACTCATTCCCTAGATTTCCCACAAGGTTTCAAAGATGAATGGATTAAGGTCATTCTTAGCCGAGTTCATGATATGTATATGTGGTTGGACAATGGACCAGTCAAAATAACTAAAAACATGATTCATCAAGTGACTAGATATCCTGTTGTTAATGGGAAACAGATAATGAGAGATAACAGTAAAGAGGAAATTATAGTGAACACTGGAGCCGTATGGAACAAAAAAGGTATGACTATCTCTACAATTAAAGACTTAGAACTTGATTTTGGAGTAAGAGTGATTGCACATAAGTTCTATCAGTCGAGTCGACTGGATAGTGTTCCTTGCACAGTCATTGACCAGGCATGGAAGATTGTTAAGAAGAATCATACATATGATCTTTCCGAGCTACATCAAACACAACTAGCCGAGAACCTAGCATCAATCAGAAAAGCTAAGAGCTCATCATGTAAGTTTGGTTCCTTACTAGTCTGCATATTTTTCTACATTCATAATACATTTCCTACATTGGGAGATATCGTTTGGAAAAAGGATAGACCCATTACAGTTCAGATAAGTGAATGCATTGATAAATTAGGAAGTAATTTCAATAGTATTATGGGGAACTATTTTGTGGAATTTAAAAAGAGAATGAGATTTAAGGACTAGGATTCCTAGATCACTAGTGGAGAAGCACTATGAAGAAATTTTTTTTCTAGTTGATACAGATCACATATATATTTAGGCTGTGACACCTAGGGTAGCATGGTTGGAACCATTTCCCTATGAAATTAACATTGATGAAGCTTCAGCAGCCATCATTGCACTCCTAGCCGAGGCAATTGATACTAAAATAGAAAGATTTGGTAATTTTGATGAAGCCAAAGCAAAAATTTCTATAAATTTGAATGAGGGAACCATGGAGAGAAAAATGAAAAAGACTGTGAAAAATCTGAAGAAAATGGTTGATTTGAATAGTGATGAGGAACTTGAGGATGCACCTATAGGCCTATCCACTGGACAAGGAGAAGATATATCTATAGAAGAGGAAGTCAGTGCATCTGAGGAGATCATTCAGAAGGCTAAGGGTAAGAAACCAGCAATTGTCAAAGTAACCAAGCCGAGTAAAGCTAAATCTAAGGTTACACCTCCTGCATCTAATCATCCAAGGACTAGAGCATCTACTGTTACTTCGCCAGGATACAAACAAAAGTGTATGGAAATAAGAAGGTTGGAGAAAGAAGTTCTGGAAAGAAAACTAAATTTTCTTCTAAGGCTGAGCCGAGAAAACCAGTAAAGCGACCAAGGAGGAGACTGCACTTGGAGCAAGATAGTGATGATGAAAAGACTGAGACTGATGAACCCAACAACATACCCACTGCACAATTCAAGAAACCTACTAATATTGATGAGGTATGTGATAATTTGAGAAATTCAGTAGGATTAGCTACTTTTAAATTCATTAAGTATGAGAAACTAAGTATTGGAGACAAGCATAAAGTTTAGAAAGCACTTTTAGATATGATGAGTACTTTTAAGTTAACTCCTATAGAGATAAGAAACCATGTGCCAAATGAATTATATGATTTTTTGTTGAGCAAATGGGAATTTGCACTTACTATAGAGAGACAGATCAGGGAAGGTACATTAGCCAATGTGATACCTGAGTTGACATCAAAACAGAGAGAAAAATTCATTAAAGAATATAAGAATAGGTTTGTTTCTAAGCTCAGAGGTTATACTATTTTGAAAAATGATATTGAAGGATTAGTACAGTAGAGTACTAGGATTTGGAAGGAAATCTTTGGACTGGTAGTTCCAAATGAAAAGAAATCTGATGAAGGAACATCTGAGTAGAAGGCTAAAGAAGTTGAGATTACCCCTGAGCCATAGATGACGCAAGATCAAATCGCTACTGAACAGGACAAGACTAAAGATGCATTAGACTCAACAAATTTTTTTGATCTGACTACAGACAGTCCAATTGACTTCATAATTGATGATTCCAGCAATTTGAATACCGAGGGACAGGATATGCTGAGTGATACAAATATTGAGTCACCTATTAAGGAAACTAAGACTGAAGGAGGAAAGACCACTGCATCTAGAGAAATAACTGATGAGGAACTTGAAGTAACCAATGATCAGATAGGTGAAAATAAAAATAAAATAGATGCACAAGAGGTAACTTCACCAAATCCACCTATTTTAGAGATTGCAAAAATAGTTTTAGATAGTGGTGTAGTGATGAAGGATAATGCTAACAAGCATAAGGAACAAGAGGCAGTGCAAGTGTTGGTTGATCTACCACACTCTGTATCATCCACTCCCATAGGTCCTAAAACTAGAGGTATGCCTGATCCCCAAATAATCTTGATAGAATTGAAAGAGGCAATGGATATTGATACCGATACAAGAAAAGGTGTTGATAAGATGTAGCCGAGCATCAGCTCACCCGAATTGAAGAGGAGGAAAGTTATGAGGAAGAAGTCTCAAATTCTCGATGTCACATTAGATGAGGTAATTGTCATTCCACAATGGGATCCCAATGAATTGTCTTTTGAACAAATAGGGACTCTTCAGAAATTACTTAATAGGAAGAAGAGACGGGAAGAAATGAAAATAGAACAGAAGCAAAAGTAGGTGTTACATGATATCAAGGATATATTTGCAAAGGCTTTTGACTTTGAAGATGAAATGCCACAAGCTCCCATTATTGATCAATTAGTTCACATTGTACAGAAGGTAACTAATGATGACATAAATAGAAATGAAAAACATCTACAATGGTCCGAGAGGAGATTTGAGAGCAAATTTCTAGAGAAAATCTCGGAAGAGATTGCAATGAAATAGGTTGAAATTTCTACTCTTGTAGGAATTTTGGAGGAAATTACAGCAAACGTTTATTCTTTGTATAGGAAGCTATGTGATGTTGAATTCTTCACAAAGGATAATCTACAGCTTGTTGAGAAGCTACAGTTAGATTTGAAATCAACTAGCAGTACTTTGGGTAAGGATGCTACCTCTAGCTCCTTACATTCTACTAAGTTGATCAATGCAAAATGAAGAATTGCCGAGCTTATGGCTGAAGATGGTCAGATTAGGGCCAAATTGATCACCATTCAGACAAACCTGTTGCCTCACTTGGAGGTAATACAGAAGGAACTTTCAGCTACAAAAGAGTTGTCACAGAGAAATTCTAATCTCTCAACTACATAAATTTTAGTGAGTCTAGCTGCCGAGCTAGAGATAAAATTGGAAGTTATGAAGATTGCCAAGGACAGTTGTGACACTACATTTTCATCCACCCTACAGCTTCATAAATTTTTTTTGGACAAGTATAACTTAACCCCACCTACAATCAATGACAAAAACAAGGGGGAAGTTGGTAAGGATACAGAAGTTGGTATGGATACAGTATGATAAATCAGTACAAAACATGTACATTTGTATATATTTTGAAGGCATGTATTCTATGTAACTTTTTATATGTATAATTCAAAGTATATTCCTAGGGGGAGTACTTTGTATACTTAGGCAACATTTTGATGGAATGAAATGAAGAAATGATAAGTGTGTTTTTGCCACTAACGTCAAAGGGGGAGATTGTTAATCTCTAAGTTCTGTTGATGATTAGTGACCAATACTTAGTCATTTACTTAGGTAGTTTTAGTTGGCTATCACTGTGGCAAGCTAAAACTATCCAAGGCTGAGCAACATTGTCGAGCAGTAATCAGGTTGCCAAGTTACATCATGTCGAGCTGAGTAGGATACTTATTGCCGATCGTTAGAGATGTTAAGTGCCAAGCATAATAGTTTTTGTATACATGTCTGGATTGATTCAAACTTTGAGGATAAGTGTTCAGGCTGACTTGTATAAGCTTTTTGGGCCAACTTATGTACGCATTTAATATTTTCCTATGAAGTTAATTATGCATTTAATTGTTTTATCCTATGCATAACCTATTGTAATTATTAATTGTAATACCTTGGAGACATAAGTATTAGATCTTGATCATTGATCTAGATCTCGCTACCAGACTTGAATAGATATATAAGATTGCTTCTTAACCCTATTTTGTGTGTGTGGAGAGAAGGGTAGACTGCATTTTCAAGTGAAATGCATAGAGGGTTGTTTTGTTAAGAAGCATAGATCAAGTAGAGTGATAGAACAGTGAACAAAAGAGTAAAGACATATCAGATTGTGAGATCATAGAAGGTACTGAAAAGAGGATATCCATCATCAGCATCTGAGTACATAACGAAGGATCATTACTTGAAACATTCTAATCATTGTATCAAGTGAAATCTCTTAACAGAGTGGTTCAAACAAACCTTTCTAAATCTCCTAACAGAGTGCTTACTTTATTGTAAGTTGAAATCCTTTCAAAAGGTAGATTGTAATGATCTTTATCTCTTTACCGGGAAGACCTTTAACCAGGTAGATTGCATTTTATAATCAACTTTTGTAGCCCTAACAAGCACACTTTATTGCTGCAGTAGTGAAGAATTTCATGGGTTTCATCCCCACCCCAGTTTTACCTATTTGGGTTTCTGGGTTACCAAGTTCTTGTGTTATGAGTTATTTATTTTATTGTGTGGATGCTATTTGATGTTACATTAGATTCATATATGTATGAATGTGGATCTGTTTGTTTTAAGTGTTTAAATTTGAAGATCTGATTCACCCCCCCTCTCAGTATCTTGCTTTCCCATTATTGTATTTCCAACATGTAGATGTTGAAAATGAGTTTGCATGACTCCAACCTCGATGAAGATTTTGATGAGGATCTCATCGACGACATAGAATCCTCGTTGAGATTCAAAACATTTGATGCCACATTTTACAAACATTTTTCTTCTTTTCAACGGAATATTCGTCAAAAGTTTGACTCTCACTGGACACTTTTGACGATGTAGATGTCAAAACTAAGTTTGCATGAATCCAACCTTGATGAAGATTTTGATGAGGAGCTCGTCATTGAAATAGCATCCTCATTGAAATTTGAAACTTTCATCGCCACATTTTACAAACATTTTACTTCTTTTCGATAGAATATTGATCAAAATTTTGACTCTCACTAGAAACTTTTGATGATGTAGACGTTGAAACTGAGTTTGCATGACTCCAACCTTGACAAATATTTTCATGAGGATCTCATCGGTGACATAGCGTCCTTGTAAAAATTCAAAGCTTTTGATGCCACATTTTACAAACATTTTACTTCTTTTTGATGAAATATTGGTCAAAATTTTGACTCTCACTGGAAACTTTCGACGATGTAGACATTGAAACTAAGTTTGCACACTAGTACATTTGAGACCTCTTTTTGATGGCTATGCATCGCTTTTCTGACACTAGCCCGTTGGCCTAGCGACACAGACCAGTGTTACAGTTTTGGTGTCAGAATTAACGATGGTTGAACTGTCTATCATTATTGTGATGGTACTAACTGTCGCAATACGAGCTGGCTATGATGGTTACGATGTTGTCTTTACATATTTTAGTTTTCTCTATTACGACACCTAGGTGTTGCATCTTATCTATCGCCATTACGACACGTAAGCGTCGCATCTCATCTGTCTCTATTACGACATTTAGGCATCGCATCTTATCTGTCGCTTTTGTAGACATGTGACAAATTTTCTATAAATGCGACGTCAAGTTGTCGGTAATTTCCAATGGCCCGACGTTGCATGTATAGAAAATTCATCGTGCGGCTGTAAAAAGAAACGTCTAGATGTTGCAAAATGAGTTGGCTATAATGTTTATCATGTTTTCATTACATTTTATCTGTCGCAATTATGACATCTAGACATCGCAGAATGAGTGTCAAAATTACAACAGACACATGCGACGTCGAGCCGTCAGCAATTGCTGACGGCTCGATGTTGCATGGATTTTTTTAGTGTCGCTTTAGAGTTTTTAGGAGTTTAGTGTCCTAATGTCCCTATTTTTAGTAATTGTGGTTTTACTTATTTTGGAACCATGATTTCATGTGCTTTATTTGGGATAATTTCATTAGCGGTTGGCCAAATAAATATAAAACAATTGGTATTACCAAATTAGTTCATCCAAATAACCAACATGACCTGCAACTGCATACCTAAATTTCTCTTTCTTGCCTGTGTATCATATTCTCCTTGCCTCTCTATTTCCTGCACCTGTATATATGGCTACACAACTAGATGCATGATATAAATTCATAGTTTATTATATACAAGATCATAAGATAAGCTACATCAATAACTTAGCTAAATCAATCATAAGGTATTTAAAACTAGTTTCGTAAAGAGATGTAAAATATGTAAAATATTGGTAAGGGGTGGCAAGATTAAGGAAGAACTCAAAAGTAC
>MU225801.1:1201769-1221939 GCA_018584345.1 Thuja plicata | reverse complement strand
CAATTTTCATACAGAAAGGTTTAAAACATATAGATTCCATAATCATCATGACATAACATCCATGAAATAATCAAGTCTAATCATGATTCGATCTTCTCATCAGTTCACTTATCTAAACATATATAATCAAAAACAACCATCTGATCTAGGTCTAATCCATATCAAAATGTAATCCACACAATATAATCATCATCATAACATAATATCTTGAGTCTCTGTCAGGATAATCAAAAAGTGTATCAATGTATCAAAATATAAAGTATCAAAGTGTGATCGAGTAGTAAGGCTATGATGGGTTGGGGTGAGGCCTCACATATATATTGCACCTCTTATCGATGAGTTTTTGGTGTTATGGAATGGTTTCACTATGTATGACATCTATAAACCAATTGAACAAAGACAATTTCAATTCCATGCAATGATTGTGTGGAAAATTCATGATGCTCCAAGGTTGACACATTTCTGTGGTATGTTATAGTGAATTCTAGTTGTACGCGATAATTCTAATTCTAAAAATTAACATATTTAATCCAATTGTATCATTATCTTGTAGGTCTTCAAACAAAGGGAAAAAAATTTATGTCCAATGTGTGGTCCAAATAAGAAATCTCGTCATTCCAAAAATTTAAGAAAGCAGGTGTTTCATGAGTATAGGCACTTCCTTCCTAGAAATCATAAGTATGGAAGTGCGGAAAAATATCATTTTCAATAGGAAAGAAGATAATACATCAAAACCCTAAAGAATGACACATTACCTATGACAGTTGGAATATAATAGAATTTGAGGTAATAGCGTTCCACCTAATGGTTGATGTTTGAAAATTATATATTTCGATTGTGTTTTGTTGGCTAATTATGTAGTTGATGATCTTGAAGGTAGTGAGGGCATCACTAACCAGCTTCCAAATGGACTAAAATTTTATCCCAGAGAATTTAGTAGGCTTCCTTACTATGAACAACTACAAATTGTGCATTTGTTTGATAGTATGCATATTGGAAAGAATTTAACAGAGACAATGTTGAAAATATTGGATGGAAGGCGTGACAAAGAAAAACTTGGCAAAATTTGTAGTGATATTCATGATTCCAATCATGTAATAAAAGATATCATTGAATCAAATAACAATGGAGACCGGATTAATGCAAGTGCTCTTCCTTGGTTATTAATAGAGAAACAAAGTAATTTTATAAAATAAGTCATATGAAAAATTTGATTTCCTATAGGATTTGTTGCGAATATAAGCAATCTCCTATCAAAGAAAATAGATTTTGGGTTAGGGATGAAAACTCATGTTTGACATACCTTCATCAAGGTAAGTCAGAGTCTTTTGTATTTACAATATATTTGTGTAACTGCATTCAATTTTCATTGTATGAAATGATCATTTGACAATTGTTGTAGTATTTTCTACCCCTATCGCTCCCAAAGAACTTCAACAATAATATCAAACAAGTGATATATAATCTTGGAAAATACATGAAGTAAGAAGTGATATTTGTTTAATATATCAAACAAGTAATATATTGTAAAGTCACGTATTTATATATTTGTGTGTCTTGAATCCCTTGTAGGTGGTTGTCATCTAAAGAAATCCATAAAAAAGATATAAAATATTAGAAGAAAATAATTTCTCATCTAATGTGTGAAATGCAAAAGTGTTTACTTTCAACTTTTTTCAATACACAAGAACACTACCTCATACACCAAGTTGAGGAGATTGAATTGTGTGGACCTGTACAAACTAGGTCAATGTGGATAGTTGAGAGAAACTTAAAATTTTTAAAGGATTTGGTATGACAAAGAGCACCTCTCGAGGGTTATATGGTTGAGGGATATATGGTATATCATATGATGGTGTACGTTACTCAATATCTTCCTAATCTTGTAGCAAAGACCCATATATATTGCATTTTGGAACTTGACTCCATTAAAAAATTTGAAGGGGAGTACTTGGACAACGGTAGATTTAGGAAACTGAAAGGTAATAAATTATGAGATGTTATTTTAGTTAATTAATTCTTAATCTTCAAAATAAATCTGTTGTAAGTCATTTATTTAATTTTGTATAGTTGCTAAAAAGTGGGATGAAATACATTTGTTTATTGCAAACAATCAAGATTGGATGACGGTATGGATTGAATGGTGTCAATATTATGGTTATAGATTAACATGAAAATCTGTCTTCATTGGTTATACAAGCTCATTGTAATGGAGATCAAAATATACACTAAATGAAATAGATTTAGCATATGGTTTAAGAGATCACCAGGTACTTATAGATTTCTTAATCAACCGTATGTTTTTCAACTCATGATGCAATAATTTATACATGTTTGACATTATTGTAGGTGAAACACCACAAGGCTATGTTATGCAATGGTTATAAATTTCTCATCAAAAATTTGGATGACACGAAGAGAACTTGTGATTCTAAGATAAGTGAATTCTTCTAGGTGACCAATATTTCATCTAGAAATGACTTACATCCTCGAGAGTCACAAAATTGATACTATGGTATTTTGGTTGATATACTTGACTATGACTTTAATTCCTTCAAATTAGTTCTCTTCATTGTGAAATGATGCATACTACGAATCAATCAAAATAATCCTGATAGAACTGTTATTGAACATGACAATGGATTTCCAATGATTAATACAAGGTTTTTTGATCCAGTTGGGGAAGAACCCTATGTTCTTCCAAGCCAATGTGAGCAGGTATTTTACTCAGAGGTTCCACATAAACTAGGTTGGTCATTTTTTGTTAGACATGATCCAAGAGGAAGGTCGATAAAGTATAATGTGATGGAAGAAGAAGATACCAAGGAAGAGGAAGAAGTGGAAGATGACATAGATGATGATCACAATCGAGAGTTAGTCGAAGAAGAATATGAAGAAGAAGATGATGATGATGCTGTTGCTGCTACTGATCACGATGATGATGAGGAGGATGATGATGATGCTAATGATGATGATGAAAATAGTGGTGTTGATGATGTCATCAACGATGATGATCTTGATGATGAGATGGATGAAGAAGAATATCAATGACATGAATGAAATATACAATTATGCTTAATGTTTGGCATGTTTTAACAATTGTTTTGGGTTGAAATCTACACTTTTTCTACTAATGTGATTAGGTTTTCATATTAATAGCATTTTTGGTTTTAGCATGAATATCTAACTACTCTTATTCACATTTTTTTATATGTCCTACTTATATCTTTGATCTTTTGTTAAGATAAATTTAATTCTAAAAGAGTGTATTTAATCTCTATATGTTTAAACAGCTTCACTAGTTAAGACTGTTCTCATTTCTAGTGGGCATGACAAGAATCAAATCACTTGAAAGACACTAGTATTTAGACATGCACAAATTAGAGACGTGATTAAGAAAATTACCTTTATTTATCATTTTCTGGGGTATTTTTGTATATCAATACGTTTAATCTAAATACTATCTTATGAGATTTGCTACTAATAATTTTCTATTTCCTTGCACATCAATGATGTTAAATCACAGGGGATTCTCTTTGCTCCCTGCAATGGAGTGAGATAATTCTGAAAGTATAAATAGATAATTTTAACAATGTATAATGTCCTTCACAAGATGTAATAAAAACACCAGCAAGGCACGAGAACTGTTTGACAAAATGCCACAATAGTGGTGTCTCGTGCAATGCTGAGATGTTCAGTTATATGCATTGTTCAAAATATTGTAGGATAAATAAATAATTTTAACAATGTATAATGTCCTTCACAAGATGTAATAAAAACTATGGAGTGAACTATATTTGTCTGATTACATAACTATTATCTTTTATCAGGTATCCCTCACAATCTCATGGATTGTTAGGTATAAGTCAATACACCCCATAGAGATTAATGTATTTTACCATTTGTAAAATATCTCTCTCATTGCCACTTGTCTCTCTCATTTCATGAAGTGCAGGTACCAGTGAATAGGCATTTGTCAAATTTTTCTTCCTCAAGCGAGGAAAATGTAGGAATGGAAGAAGAAAGTGAGACATTTAGTATGTCTAAATCAAGGAGATCGATTTGGGGTCAAAAGATCAGAAAGAAATTGAATAAACACATGGAATTTTTCCTTGCTCAAGGGGGGTTGTGTTCTTATGATGATGAGAGAAAAGGCCACTCCGAATTTCCCTTTAGGTACAAATATCTATAGAAACAATGGGTCCCCGATGAACTTCCTTCAATAAACACTAATTTTTGTGTTAGAGAGAGGATATATTGCATAGCACCGTCTTCATTGCATGGTTTGGGCCTATTTCACATGGATGGCATAAAGGTCTCTTACAACAAATTTGTTGAATTGATGGAGTATGTTGGACCTTTTTATGATTACAATAGTTGGATGTAGATTGTTAGATATAAAAAAGTATGTGTAGGTATGCACTCACGGAAAATTATATACAATAAAAAGTAAGTGAACAAAGTAAAACAATATATATATACGTTGACAGAAGGCCAAAAGCATCAGGGAATATTTCAGGTTTTATAAATAGTACATGACCTGCATCAACTAAGAAGCAACCCAATTGCATATTTGAGGTGCGCAAGGGAAATCACGTATTTGTATGTGTGATCAAATCAATACGTGGAGGCAAAGAGCTGCTTATCAATTAAAATTTGAATCCAATAGATACAAACAAACACACTATCATGGACGAGGTTGTATGCACTATGCACCATTTAAAATTGTTTAAAAATTAAAAACTATCTCTTCTTTTAATTGAAGCATTCTGATAATTGTGTATTATTCAATGTAACTTAGAATAAGAACACGTGTTTTAACACATCTCAATGTTTTTTTTTTGAAATATAGGGCTATAGTATGGATCAACAACCACATGATATGCACAATGATGATGGTTCTCATGGGACTTCTTCTTCCTGACAGGTAAAACTCATTGTTGATGTACAAATGCACATATAAGAAAAATGATAATGCGTATTTTTTGTTATAATTTATTCTTCACTACTATTTTGGATTGCTTTTAAATAAAGTGCTAATAATATAGTTCTCACAAATGAGTGTTGATCAGAAAAATAGAAAGGAACAAGTAGTCCATGAGGAGCCGCGGGATGAGCAGGATCCATTCATTGTTGATTTTTCATCAGACGTTGATCCTGTGGTTGCACTGCAAAAGGTCCTTCGTGCAATTTCAATAGAGTTAACTCGATTGGCAGATTTTCAACCTCAGACTCCTAAAATACTGATGAGAGAGGATGAGTTGGCTCACCGTGTTTGGACTTATATAGTAAGTATTAATGTAGTTTTTAATTATAACAAAAGTTCAATAATGGTTTTATAGTATACTCTTTTATTTATGTCATTAACTAAAATACATATTTGTTATTTTTACTGAGGATGCAAAAAAACATTAAAGGGTCATGCCCCAGATGCAGATACTTCAGGTGGTTGAAGTAGATCACATGTTCTATCCTCCACTTGTGTTTCTATCGAACAATTTTTTTTTTAATAGCTCTAACAATCTTGTCCATGGTTGTCCATATTTTTTATGCTCTAACAATCTTATTTTTCAACACCTACTATTGATCCTATGTTGAGTATGCCACCTGCTACAAGGATTAGAACCACAAAGGTACTTCTGCCTACAATGTCAGAAACACGTAGCATGGCCACAAATGTGATGGCAACGCCTATTATTGGTAAGTAGATTCTTCTTTTTCTCTCTCATTTATCATGTGTTTATTTCACTTGAACTATTCTTTCTTAGGGGGGATTTTTTAATATTGGATTCATTTTATGTAGGAGGTGATGGTGAAATTCCTCGATGAACTCGTGTTAGATGTACAGGAACAATAGAGAATTTTGATCAATTGCTCGTGAACATTTAAGATGGAATTCCCGTGAGAGTAGCCCAGCTTATAGGTACTTTAAATATTGATCCTTTATTTTACTATACAATCTTATACTCATAATGTAATGCACTAACCCCATGTGCGTCCCTTGCAATAAATAATAATCCCGTTATTATTTTGTAGGGAAAAATCCATTTTATGAAAAACTAATGATGAATGTTTGTGCATTTTCGGGCCGACCGTACGCACATGGTATCATATTTTGATTTCATTGCTAGATCATATTTCCTTTCATCTCTTTTTTCAAGTATATTAAAAGGTAGCTTCACTTCATTTATGAATCTAACTATTTTTTTTTCTTAAAAGGTGGCAATAACAAGATAAAGAGTTAAAGGATAAACTCATTGACTCTATGATAAAAAATTTTGGACCTAACGCCTTTCAAAGACTTAGGCTCCTTGAGAAAGAGGGCCAGACTTTGAAGTATATTAGGGACAACTACAGGTCCCAAATAGAACACATCCCTTATTATGAGTGGCCCCCCTATGTTCCTATTAATGAGTGGGAGAATCTTAAAAGGGATGCACTTGAGAGACACGCAAGACATGGTGGACAAATAATATCACTCGAGGAAAGAAGGTATGTGATAACCTTAATAATGAAATTATGTAGTATTTAATCTTTGTACTTATGTGATATAACATATTTCAAACATCACACAGGTTGCCTGACACATCAAAGGCAACATAAGCAAGAAAACAAAAGCATGGGCAACATAAGCTCGACTCGGGTGGATATTCAAAACTTACTGCACAAATTGTAAGTAAATGAAAAACCGTATGCAAATATTTATATATTGTAATCAATTTAGTTTTGATGAAATTCACTACAATAAAAATTCATAATACCAAGAAAATATGTAGGGCTTGGAGTTCAACCAAAATATTTCAGAAGAGGACAATAAAAGTAGGCTACAAACAAGGCTATACAGTCGTGGCTGAACGATTCCGATCAATGAGTGTGCAATGTTCTTCTGGTGGATCTATTAATCAGGTAAATAAGCCAATTGATTTTTATTTCAAGTTGAATACTTTACCAATTATTGTATTTGATGTTAAGTTCCAACATAAAGTGAATATATTTGTTTTAAGAAAGGAAACAATGATTATATATTTGTTTAAAACTTTAAAGTGAATATATTTATATGTATTAAACTGGATGATAAACATTTCTCAGTATTTGTCTTGTATTTGTATGTATATATTATCGATAAATGCACTAATTATTTACATTGGAATGCAGCCTCTCGATCCTGAAACACCATTCGAGCACATCGGAGGTGTCGATTTGAATGTGCATTGTAGTACTCAAGGCACACATTTTCTATTCAAATTTTGATTATTGATTTATTAATACAAGTAAAAATTTTAAATTGAATTTAGCGTAGTAATAAAAATTTAATTATAATGTGTTGGGGTTAATAACACATTTTGTATCGCAGTTGCAGGGGATTTAGAGGTTGTTCCCGATGAGCGTGTTGAGGTTCAAGCCGTCAGGCAAGAAGATGTGGTTGGACAAGGTAAAGAGTGTCATGTTTATGTTTTTTAAAGTACTGAAATGCTTGTAACAATTATGACAATATGTTTTTAAATCAACCCCAATTATGATAATAAGTTTTTAATTTAACCATGTTAATTGTTATTGCAGAGGACTCGCCTTTGCAAAGGACAGTGAGATCATCTACATAGGCGAGAAGAAATGACGATGCCGAGATGGATATGCCTCTGCAACAATTTAGGGAAGCAGAAAAAAAAAGAAAAAGTCAAAAAAGAAATGATTCTCACTTATGCAACTTATTTGATAATGACTGATGTTTATGTCTCAATGTTTTAATCTTATGTGTTAATGAATGTTATGATGTCTTAATGAATTCTAATGAGTCTTATGAATGCTAATGAATGTGTGTTAATGAATTCTAATTATCCGATAGGCTTCCCCTGTGAGGTTTCTCGCGTCCATACGCAGGGGAAACCTGTCTCATGCCCCTAAAACCACCAAACACTCTGAAATGGTTTTATGATCATGGTTTGAGGTTATTTCTCTCCATATTCAGCTATATATGTAGGGCTCTTTTGTGAATAGGTTGTGTAGGGCCTCTGCTTCCTTTTTCCAAGCATTGGATGTCTTCTTACTCGAATTAAATGTCATCCCACTGCTACTTCTCAACACCTTGTCTCCATACACTATCTATGAATTCAACCACAACTTTCAAACTGAAATATTATGTTGGCATCCACAGCTGCAGGTTAGAATCGTCTCCATTTGTTTTTCCTGATTTAGCTTATGATTGACGTAACCTTGGGTGAAGCAGTTTACAATTTTATTTTCTTTGAATGAATGACCTTGGATCTCCATTTTGTGGAAAAATTAATGTGAAGTTAAGGACGTTTTCAGTGAAGTGTTAGTGCAGGCGTAGAAATTTTGTAGTTAGAGGGCTTATGCTAGATTTTGTTGTCTATTAATGCAAGTGATTTTTGGATCAGATGGCTTTCAGGAATTCTCCAAACATTGAAATTTTAGGGGTTTAGGGTTGAGATATTTGGTATGAAGGTTTGTATCAGAAGTTTTGGACAAAACAATTAAGGTTTTATACAACATAGAACATAGGATAAACAAATTCATAGTAAATGGCCTTTGTTTAATAAGACTACCCAATCAACCTTTCATAATGCATTATCATTTGAAAAAACTCTCCTTTGAATTTTTTCCCTTTAAAATGGCATTATAGTACCCCTATCACTTTTTATAACTATGCACCGTCCTCTCAACCATTCCTTCACCTACATTGCTTGATAGGTCTGTGTTATGGATTCCTCTTGACAGAAAAAGGTGATGGTATTTTCTCTTGATATTTGATTTTTTATTTTCTGCCATTGGAGTAACTTTGGTGAAAACTTGTAAACTGTTATGCACTTGTTGGAAATTGAGTTCACATATGTGTCAATAGATTTCTGTGGGATATATTAAAATATTTTAAAGGTTAGTTTCTTTTAATCCTATAAAGAAATGGGTGGTGTTCAAATAGATTCATAATTTTTTAAATTATTACAACCTGATTATGGATTTCTACTATTTCCATGTAGGAATAATCGAAAAACAGAGTAATTTACAGAACTGCATGTCCAAAGACAATGGAGTAGAGCATAGAAATCTTTATTCTATATCCCAGTTAGTAGCATTTGATATGATCAGTGGTTTCCATTAAAATTTTCTCTCAAGTGATTGTCTCCTTTTTTCTTATGGGATTTCACATGATCTCATGATGGACATCATTACCTTCAAATGATTTTCCAGGCAAGCATGTCTGGTTTCACAATATTTTCTTAACCACTACCCCATCAATGAACTTGAATCCATGTAATAGTTTGTTGAAGCTATGCCAAAATTTAATTCAACTTAGTTATCTGGTTTTGGAAGCATGTAATATGGGCACACTTAGTTTTTCAGGAACTCATTTCTGAGATTGCAAGTGTTTATAAAATTCAGGCCTTGTGAACAGGTATTTAGACATGGTCAATATTTAGCTCCTGTAGCATGTTTCTTTCTTCTTCTGAATAAAAAAAATTACTTTTTTATTCATTAAAAATTATATCAAAGATATCAAATGCAAAGTTAAATGTTTAACAAATCATAAAGATCACATCCTATACCATTGCCTAGGAAAGCTGTAACAATAATGAGAATTTCGGTGGATAGGCAAATAGCATTGATAATTACTGCATTCCTTCAGCATTTTCAACAAAAAAGTAACAGTTTTAGACTTCAAATAAATGTGTACGTTGAGTGCATGGATTTTTTGGTTTGCTTACTTTGGATGCTAAGATCCTTTAAGGTTTCTTGAGAGTATAAAAGTAGATAGGACATAGAACTATGTAGTTCTTCAAGCCCCTAAAGATATTCTAGGAAAATGTGATTTTAAGTATTCAGCTAAAACTAATGTATATCTATTGATAATGCAGTAACATTGTATCGGCAACTTGACTTATTTTAATTTGCAATTTCACATCAAAATGCAGTTCCTTGACATGTTTGTTTCCATTCACTAGAGGATATAGCACCTGATGTGAATGGGATTGCTAAGAATTCATACTTTTGTGATCCACATAAACAGAAGCAATGAAGTTTTTTCTTTTGAACATTTTGAGATGTAAAAATTTGGCTCCATTCTCCTTTTTCTTCCACCTTTAAGTTTTTTATTTTGAATTTACTTGCTACTTTTGGTTCCTTAGCAGCATACTTGGTCATGACCATTTTGGAGTTGGACTTCATTATGGGATGATTTTAACAGTCATGCTTCTGATTTAAACTATCCCATCTACCAATGAGGTTCTCCCTAGCCTCAGATGCATGGGTCATATGACATATCCGAGTACAAGAAAGGAACCACATATACTAAGGTTGCAAAGATGTTAAGAAAGATAGACATGATACATAGGATATTCCATCATTATTTAGCTTCTTATTATACCCAAACAAAATGCCAATGAATAGCATGAAATGGTAATGTGGGTGCACTTATTAGGCTGAGCCATTCAATAATCTTTGATCAATCCAACCCAAGTCATGGCTCTTTTGTGAATAGGTTGTGTAGGGCCTCTACTTCCTTTGTTAAGCATTGGATGTCTTCTTATTCTAATTAAATGGCATCCCACTGCTATTGCTCAACACCTTGTCTCCATACGCTATCTATGACTTCAACCACAACTTGCAAATTGAAATATTATGCTGGCATCCACAGCTGCAGGTTAGAATCGTCTCCATTTATTTTCCTGATTTACCTTCTACTTGACGTAACCTTGGGTGAAGTGGTTTACAGTTTTATTTTCTTTGAATGAATGACCTTGGATCTCCATTTATGGAAAAATTAAGTTTAAGTTAAGGATGTTTTCAGTGAAGTGTCAGGTCAGGCATAAAAATTTCATAGTTAGAGTGTTTATGCTAGATTTGGTTGTTTTTTTCTATTAATACAAGTGATTTTCGGATTAGATAGCTTTTTGGAATTCTCCAAACATTGAAATTTTAGGGGTTTATGGTTGAGATATTTGGCATGAAGGTTTTTATCAAAATTTTTGGACAAAACAATTAAGGTTTTATACAACATAGAATATAGGATAAACAAATGCATAGTAAATGGCCTTTGTTTACTAAGACTACCCAATTAACCTTTCATAATGCATTATCTTTGAAAAAACTCTCCTCTGAATTTTTTCCCTTTAGAATGACACTATAGTACCCCTGTCACTTTTTATAACTATGAACAGTCCTCTCAACCATTCCTTCACCTACATTGCTTGATAGGTCTGTGTTATGGATTCCTCATAGACCACGTTAGCCAAGAGGCTGCTACAATAGTAGCCTTAGAGAAAGTGTACTCAGATGAAAATCCTGCACTCATTGATTTCATACTGACTGAGAATCCCTTGATGAAGAATTAAGGTTGACCATCATAAGTAAAGGCTTCTCATGTAGGCTTCTTGTATCTACATACGCATGAGGCTCAAAAAAATAATACCACTGCCAAAATCATCCTATCTATAGGGAATATATATCCCCATCCTCTTCCTACATTATCGTGTCTTTACACCAACACTATGATTGCAATCTTTCTCACAAGTGCTTTGTAAATACAATGTATCCTCTTCACTAACTACTCCACCATGCATAGAAAAAATGCAAGGGTTCATCACAGTATTTTCAATGTTAATTATAGTAAGGTCTTTTGACAAGGGCTTTGGATATTGGCGGTAAAAATCATCAACAAAAGGCAATCATCTTCTTTAGTTATATACAAAACTTGCAGAGAAATCTCATGCTTGACAATAATAAGGATATTGATAAGGATTTAAGATTTCACAGGGCCCTTTAATGATTGTTTAGGTCTTTTGGAATGTATGATAATTTCAAATAATGTCTCAAAACTATTCATTCTGCCACACTTCATTGCATATAAATTTGTAGGCATCTATGTTTTATTCAGTTACTTTAGAATCTCTGCAAAGTTTTTACTTCCAACCCAATGGACTGCTTTGCTGCATTGCAAGATTTTGCATCAGGATTTATAGGCCACCATTCCAGGAAATGACGGAGTCTCACTCATTCTACATATTTTTTCTCACTTTAATACAATGTTTTTATTCTGTCAGTAAAGAATTCCAATCCACATTGCTTGCATCTATGGTGTTGGGATATTCAGTTGCATCTACATGGTTTATTTCATGATGTTCTCACTTCCTTCCTTGTTTCGAAGCCCATATTAGCACCAAGCATTGTATCCTAGATATGAAGGGTACACTATGGGATTAAAAGTGAATTTAACACCCACTGGTTTCCTTATATTCATTAAAAATAGAAAAAAAGTTATACTATGTAATTGAAAACATTAACAGAAATCATAAAATTTGATTCAATTATTCTAGGAATTGTTCTTCATTAAATAATAATAATAGGGTTTTATTGCAGAACATTAGAGTCAAGTTTTTAAAAATTTATTTATTTCTCAATATGTCATTTCTGGGATTTCTCTTCCAAGTACAAATTACTAAAATTTCAAGTATAAAAACAATATATGGTTCACAACAGCAGCAAACATGCAATGATAGCAATAACATCATATATATATGTATATATATATATATATATATGTATGTATATATGTATATGTATATGTATGTATATATATGTACATACATATATATGTATATATATGTATGTATATATGTATATGTATATAACAAATAGAGCACTAACCAATCATATGGAAGCCATGACTTGAGGTAGTCATTTGAGCTTTGTCTTCTCATTAACACGTACTCAATTTCATTTTGATGGCATTTGTTGATTTATTGGCACAATATGAATGTTAATACTGACATTGTTTACATATTTGCATTTGGAATGCTTGATGACCCGCGAGCTTTAAGAACTAGGGCATCGTTTCTATTACACATTGTGTGAGGTGTTTGATCTCTCTTTATTTGTTTTGATGTTGATATTCACTATGTGGTACTCCCCGTTTATGATCATTTCATGAGGAAATGTCTTGATGGCTTGCGGGCTGCAAGCTAGGGCATCTAAGTACAAACTACTAAAATTTCAAGTAAAAGCATCATGTGCTCATCTGATGCATTTTGCTTGCTTTGCAATCTAATAAGAAAAAATGAACATACCCACCTTAATAATGTGATGTACAAATGATCAATCAATGAGATGTATGATTGTATAATGTGTTAAAATGGTATGCAAGTCGCCTGTGTATATCTTGTTGGTATTGTCTCTAAGATTACACTTCTACGAGGTATTTTGTCAAATATTTTACTTGGCTTCTCTATTTTATACATCTCTATCACTGCCCACATTCTTTGTATTTTCTTGAAAGATTAAAAACCTTTTCAACATATTTTTTCCCTACACTTATTACATTTTATGAGATTGCAATTCTTTGAGGCATCTAGTCAAGCAATTAATATGTTTGTTTTGTGTTGTCCATATTTTGCACACATGTCTACCAGCCCATTTTCAACTATATCATCTAATAAAAATGTACTTCTTCTATTGCTGATGTATGTCCATATGTTGTTTTATTTATTTATTTTTCAGAAAAAAATTAGATATCAGAATCGGCATTGGATGTTATATATTTTTCCATATGGGTTTTCAGACCTCTTGAGGCCCTCTCCTGAAATTTCTTGTTAGCCAAAAATATAAACTCCACAAATTTATGGTCTTTATCATTCACCATGCAATAGGCAAGTTTTGTTGGCAACCAAAATTTGTAGAGTTCATCTATAACAAATAAACTGCATTTATAGGAAACATATTTGATTGGCTGAAATGAATAATGCTACACAAAATTTGTTTTATAAAATCATCATAACCCTGATATAAAATTAAGTTTTTCTTAATGTGTATTAAGTTTGCACTTCAAATTTTACTGTCAGATCATTTAATATTCTTTTGATCAATGTTGTATGTATAAAATATAGCACACTTTTCTTGGTTGATAACATATACTCTTTGGTATATTACTTCATTATTTAGTGATTTAAAATATACCACACAAGTTTTAGTACTTGCATCTTAAGTCACTTTTACATAAGTTGGGCGAGGTCCCCAATTAGAATTATAGAAAAATCCCCAAAAGCAATGTATTTTCAGAGGGACGTATGTACTTGCAACAGTGTAAATTTTGACACACTGTGACTTCTGAGATAATTGATTAATGGTTAACATAAAAGGAAAAGATAAATATTAATAGAAATTAAAAACTCAGAAGAGCTCTCTTTTTTTTAATAGCAAAAATAAAAAATAGAGGATGCTTTGTTTATCTAAAAATGTAGATCCCAATTCTTATTGCAACTTGAAAAAATGATACACTACAGAACTACATATTTGTAGATTTACACTATTACACACTACCTTATATAATGTGAACCATTGTATCACTGTCATCATTTCATTGAACCTTATTTCATGAAATGAACACAAATTAAACAAGATCATCTATTCATAGGGTTAGTCAAATGGTTCTCACTATTCATAAGTAATAGTTCAATCCCTTATGTATGGCATGAATTATGTTTCTCTTATGTATTTTATAAATTAGGTAAAAATAAACCTTTGAGGCTCTTTTTATACCCTTACTATGATGAACCTAGATTTATCTGGTTAGAGACTATGAAGTCAAACTACAAAGTCTCTGAGCATGAATGCAGGCAAGGCCATCAATGATGAGCCCTCGAGGCTTAGGTCCAGTCCCATAGGGTTTGTCAAATGGTTCTAACTATTCAAATGGTTTCACACACACACATGTGTGGGCGCACACACACAACCTATACAAAATATACAAACTTCACCTGTATATAAGAGTTGATTAGAGAAGGTATATGCACAGGTGATGAACATGCAAATTTTCCTAAGTACTACTAGGAGCTTACCCAGCAACAGATGTACTATTGTAAAAAAATCATCACAAGTCCATTTGTTGCTGGGTCAAGCTCCCAATAGTGCTTGGTCAAATCTGCATGTTTGTCGCTTGTGCATATACCTTCTCTAAAAATACATAACTTTCATTCCAATCGTAGGAATAGTCTATAAATTAGTGGAACATTTCCTCTAAACTCTTATTTTATGAATTCCAAAGTTATAGATTTTTGTGAAGAGATTTGGTCGTGTATTAATAATACCCTAGTGGATTGTTTGCATTAGTTGATTCTATACAAGATCAAACATCAAAAGAGTAAAAATTGCACCCTAAATTCACTTGAAGCATCAGATGCCCCAAAGATAGGAAGAGAGAAATACAAACAAACATTGTCTATCTCTTCCTGTCTTTGGGGCATCTGAAGCTTCAAGTCGTACTTGACATCATCAGTTGACAACTTCACTATTTTGTCTTCAACAACATTGCCAAAAGAAGGAATTTGTGAGTGGTTTGGTTGTATTTGAAGCTAGGTAATTTGACTAAATTTAGTTTATATTCTTGTAATTTTCTTGTTGATATTGGGTTGTAACCTTAATAAAATAGATGCATTTATTACTGATGTCCCTATTTGATTCAGAGTGGGAAAATCTTATTTTGGATGCAAGGGAGAGAAGCCAAACACATAAAGAACATGCACATAAACACGACAGGTGAGAAACATAAATGTAGATATCATGGTCATAATTGTTTGGAGATAAAACATAATTGAATGGTATACCTAGACGATGCAACACAACCACTGGAGGAGTAGTGGTTACATTGCATTCTCTAGGTATACCACTCAACTATGTTGTGTCCCCAAACAATTGTGACCTTGATGCCTACATTTATGTCTCAGCTGGTGTGTCCCAGCACCCCTTATGACCCTTTATGACCCTTTACGATCCACTAAGAATACATCTTAGAGGTCTTAAACTGTCGTAAAGGATCATAAGAGGCTCCTAGGAGGGGCCAAATGAGATTCCAACTTCACGTGGTTGGCCCTATTAAGTAGAGAATGTTAAACTATTCTCAAAACAAAGAGAAGCTCAATATGTTAAGGTCTGACTCCATGCACAACAATTTTTTTTTTTAAATATAGCATGTCGTCGCAATTGTGACAGTATTCAGAGAATGACCAATGCCAAAGCACTACATGCAACATCTAGATGTTAGAAATAGCCGACAGCTGGTCATCGCATGTACAACATATCCATCGCATACCATTGTACTTATGACACACATAATGTGTAATGACGGCAGGCTGACCATGCTAGCCGGTGGATATTGTGACAATCATTACCATCACATTTGTGACAGTATTCAAAGAACGATCGACACCAAGGCACACTACATGTGACATCCAGATGTCAGAATAATCTGGCATGTACAACATATCCGTTGCATACCCATCGTAATTGCGACACTCATAATGTGTAACGATGACATGTTAACCATCGTAGTCGGTACATATTGCGATGGTGATTACCGTCGCAATAAAAACGAACATACCAATCATCAGTGATTCCGACAACAAAACTAAAACATCGGTCTGTGTTACTTTCTCGACGGTGTAGTGTCAAAATTGTGGTGCATGACCGTCAAAAAAAAGGGTTCAAATGTACTAGTGGCAAGACCTGATTAGCACAACCAAAGGAAGAAGGGTGCTAATGCAAGATCTAGATCAAAGGGGGATTTGGTATTCCTTTTAAAGGGAAAAATGATATGATAAATTAATAGCATATCTTATCTATGAAATTAAATGCAAGGAAAAGGGGAGAATGAATGCACCTTGAAATAAGAAGAGGAGATTTTAACTTTGGATTTAATTTTGACTGTTGTCAGAATGATAGAATCAACTGTAACTCCAAATTTGGGAAACTGAGACCTGTAATTGTCTGCTTTGCAAATTTCAGCCAAAAAGTGAAAGGAAAAGTCAATAAGTTGAATTGTATCTAGGGACAAGTCAAGAATTCAACTTGTTCTCAGTAGTGCCAAATATGATGAAACTTTTTACCATCTTTTGTCTGCACTTGTACTTCTCAAATCTGAGCCCGTAACTCCAAAACCTATTCCTACACATATAAAAATGGGGGAAAAGGTTATGGAAAGGGGTTTTCCCTGGTCATACCCTTGTTTAGGAATTAACCTTTAAATTGAATTTGAATTTCATAAAGGAAAGCAACATGTAAATTAAAAAGGTAAATGATTGATTCACCTTGTATGAAACCCTCATGAACAAATGTAGTAACTGCTCAAATCCATGGATATGCTTGAAATATGCTTGGAGTGAGATGTAGAATCAAGGATGCCTTCACAAATAGGAATAGGTAGCTACCTTTTTGCATCATCCCCAATAAGACAACACAAAGGCACATTTAAAAATAGTGGCACATGGATGATATAACATATAACAACATATAGAAGAAATGAGATACAAATAGAAGAATGTTTACGACATTTTGACTCTTTTATCACCTTATGCCAACGGAGAAAAATGGGTCATTTAAATAAATCTAAACAAAACATTTAACAAGTAGAAAATCATGGGGGAATCACATCATGAAAAATAAGAAAACACACAAAATCCACCACACAAGAGGAGCAATCAACATCGATCCATTTTCTTCTTGAGGAGGAATAATGAAAGGAACCACACTAGGTTGAGCGACCACCTGAGGAGAATGTGTATAAGATATGGGAGGTTGAACAGAAGCATATATAGGAGGTGTAGAAGGTGTAGGAAGAATCCATGATGAGGGAAAAGATATGGTACATTCTTGGGTTTTCTAAGTTCACAAATCTTTTGTACCTTGTAAGTTTGATATGATCGGAAAAGGTTATCAACACAAGCTTTGGTTGGTTGAGGCATGGAAGGCCAAAAGAAATCAAGGTCAACTAAGTCTCAAGGAACTAAAGGATGATAAAGACTATGGTTAACAGTCACGATTTCTCCATTATGAGGAAATTTAAGACATTTATGCATAGGAGAAGAAACAACTTTCATGGTGATAAGCCAAGGAAGACCAAGTTTGACTTGAAATTGATTAGAAGTTGGTATCAAAAGGATAAAGGAAACCACTACAAGTTTGGATCATAACATCAAATTTATCATAAGCATCACATTGCAATTGTCTACAAAAAAGATGTTCTTCGGTTATCACATTCACCATGCAAGTAGGATCAGTAACAACAACAAGAGAGTGAAGGTCATTAACCTTTACGACAACATAGAGGGGACACTCAGGTGTTGTAATTTTCTTAGTAGAGTCAAAGGTAATGAAAGGATCAGATTGAGGGTTAGGTTTTACTTGATCAATAAGGCTAAAAACATGATTGACTTCATTACATTTCATATTATATTCAACCCATCGAGAAGAAGACAAAGGTTGAGTAGACTCAATAGTATAGGTTGAATGAGATGGAAAAGTTTTAGTATAGATTTGCAAGTTTTAATTAGGAGGTTTTAATGATTTATTTCCTTGATAATTGACACCTTCAATAGATATACCATTAGAATCGATAAGGTCTTGGATAATAATTTTCAAGCGAAAATGCTTTTTAGTACCATGGCCAGGTTTACGGTTATATTGACAAAAAGATTTTTGATCAAAATATTTGGGAAAAGGTTTGGAATTGTTAATTGGTTTGATAGGAGGAAGTGTTAACACATCAACATTAATTAAATTCAACATCACATTATGAAAAGATTCACAAAGCTGAGTGAAATTACGAGAAGGTCTAAATTTAGATGACAAAGGAGCCACACCTTTGGTCGATGTTTCTGCCACTTGTTGATCAACATTGTTGGATGAGTTGTTGATTTTGATGAAGTTTTTTGGTTTCTAAAATTTGTTGAAATTTTTGGAGGTGTCAACACTCTTATCAACAAGATCCATTGGAGTGGTTCTCTGAGAATGACTCACTTGAATTTAATAATTATGAAGCATAGAACACAATTGAGTAAAAGAAGAGAATCCAGAAACTAGAATCTTATCTCAAATGTCTTTTTGTAAATTAGCAATAAAAATGTGTTGCACATCAATATTAGGCATACGATAAGAAATTTGAGCATGCAAGTGCTTAAATCAACCAATGAAATCAATCAATTTTTCTTTAACACCTTGTTTACAATGCATTAAATTAGTCAAATAAATTTTAGGACCAATATTGTTTTGAAATTGTTCAATGAAAGCATTAGAAATATTTTGAAATGAATTAATAGAGTAAGGAGGCAAAGAACAATATCATTGCAAGGCTTTGTCTCAAAGGTCCTAGTAAACAACTTTTCCATGAACCTCTGGTCATGAGAGAAATCACTACACAAGGTTTGAAATGTTTTAACATGAGTCAAAGGATCACCCTTACCGTTATAAGTCTCAAGGTGAGCAATCTCCATATATTGTGGGATAACAACACATATAATATCCAAAGACAAAGGAATAATGATATCACAAGTAGGAATGTTGAACTTGGATTGATTCATTAAAGTAATTTTTTGTTGCAAAGAAGACATAGTTTGAGCCAATTTATTAATGGTAGAATCAGTAGAAAGAATAGTAGGAGGAGATATGTTAGAAATGTTAGGAACATTGTTGGAAATTGAAGGAATGCTTGAGTATGAAAAAGGGACACTATGGTAAGTGGGCATGGACGAAGGAAATGAAACACATGGAACACTCAAAGGAATGGAAGGAGCAATATGTTATAAATGCTCACATGTGTAGAATTGTACATTTGAATTAAAGTTGTGATGATAGCTGGAGCATAAGTGGTCACACTAGATATAGAAGTAGAAATAGGCATAGAGGTCTCAAAAACTAGTAGTCGGTGGAATAAGACCTCAATATTGATCACAATCCCTAAGAGTCTTAACATTGGAATCAATGAGATGAGAGATACTACACAAGATGTTAACACCATGTTCATCATTATGGATAATCTTCCTTAAACCTTCTACAACGTAAATGACCTCAAGATTAGGATTTTGTTGTCCTAAACATTGAATTTTTCAAACCCACGAGCAAGTTTTTGGACTTGCATAAGAGGAACCCTTAAAGCCTCATCTTCATCATGAGAAGAATGGGCAGAGTTATTCTCCATGATAGGGCTGATGTCACTAATATGCACGTTGGTCTTATCACTATTCCTAGGAAAGAGGGAGGACTTAGGATGATGCAGGAGCATCCTGGGTGTAAGGGCAATCTTGCATCACCCAAAAATATTTCTGTTTTCTTTTCAATAAGGGCTACCTTGTGCAGAGCTGCTATTTATGGAAACTTTCTATTTTTAGTAAGT
>MU225801.1:1179552-1192043 GCA_018584345.1 Thuja plicata | reverse complement strand
ATCATACGACTGAAGCTACAAACATTAACACTCCCTCTTAGCTAGGGAGGATGATCAAACATAATGTGTAGTGGTCTCCTGTGTCAACACTTATGACCCTCACCATAGCTATACAAAACATCAACACCTAGACATAAATCTTCAAGCTTATTGGCATATCAATAATTTAATTTATAGAATAAATAAAGGTTTTAGAAAAAAAATCTTGATTACAAAAGCAAAATGCATTCCTCATTACAAATTTATTACTTATTACTTGTGTTTTGTAAATGCAATGCCTACATGTCTAATAAATGAAATAAGATCACAAATGTTCAATTTGTGTGTCATAGAAGTTTAGGGACACCCTGTGCTTCATCATGAATAAGCTCAACAGATTGAATTTCATGTTTATAACCAAGTTAGATTAGTTGACAAATTATTCATTAATGTTGACAAAAAAAACTCATAAATTTAGTACTTTATTAGCTATAAGAAGTTTATATGTGTGGTACAACCACCCAAGTTTATCAATCACATGGGTGACCAAACAAAGTATTCACTAGAGTTGATACACCCATGACATAGTCTTATGAGAATTTTTTTTAACTCATTCTTTTTAAAGCTAGAATATGTTGGCAGTGGCCCAACGTCCTCGTAGGGTTTGCGACATGGTTTAACAATCTCCTTTAAAATTCTATAAGTCTAGTGGTTGTATCGGGCATTAATAGGCCGATCTTTTGGTGCAATGACAACTCTAGCTTCTAACAAGTGGTATCAGAGCTTGGTCACAGGTTCGAATCACGCATGCCACAATGAGTGACACTAGGAGGGGGATTGTTGGAAATGGGCTAGCATCCCTCACAGGATTTGTGACATGGTTTAACAGCCTCCTATGGATTCTATAAGTTTCGTGGTTGTATCGAGCAATAACAGGTTGATCTTTTGGTGCAAAGACAACCCTAGCTTCTAATAGAATAATCCCTGCCCTTTATTTCTCTTTAAACATTTATGTAAAGCCTCTTTGAAATATGTGACTTTCATTGTAATATATTGCAACATTTAAAAAAAAGGCAATAACTTATAAAATGTGTTCAAAATGCCTTCCTATATTGTTTATTTTCTTGTCTTTCAATTTATTATGCAAAATGACCTCGTGTATATTTTTCAACATCTTTATTGTTACAACTCCCATCCATTTTTGTTCAATTTTTTTGAATCTCGTTCAACCTCACATGGTTGAGGAATCTGAGGAGAGCCTTGCCCCCCCCAAACCAGACCCCCCTCCTAATATGGAGGTGCCTTTGCATGCTTATTTTGAGCCCCTGCACAAAGATTTGGGTAATGTGTCGGGTGATGCTCTGACTATTGTTGGAACCCTCGTGAAGGGTAAAGGAACTGAAGATAACTCTGGAGTGGCCTGGAAGAATGCTTTAGTTGGTTATTCAAATAATGAGTTGGATTTTATCTTTCCCTAAACAACACAAGTTGATGAAGGTCCATAAATGAGCCTCCTTGACACTGTCATGGATAAAAATGTTTCCTCTTTGCATCTATCTTTATTTGGGAGATTTTTGGATTTTAGACCAACCATTGATATGGTTAGGAGATGGTCTAATACTCATTGGAATCTTAAAGACAGTATCACTATTTCTACAATGAATGGGAGCTTGTTTCTCTTCAAGTTCACAACGGAAGAAGACCTCATTTTTGTCCTGTCAGGATCGTGGGCATATGGAAAGCACTTTTTGGCACTTTGCAAGTGGAAACCTGGCTTCAATTTTTTGGCAGAGCTTAATAGAATGACATTTTTTGGGGTCCATTTACTAGGCGTGTTGCTTGAATTCAGGGATGACTAAATTATTCATTCGATTGGAAACTCTTTTAAGCACTATGACACAATGGATGTTGTTACTTTGTCCAGGTCCAAATTAGTTTATGCCCATTTCTATTTTAATGTGGTGATAAGCAAATCCCTCCCAAATTGTATTACTTTCAAGTCAAAGTGGGGAAAATGGATGTAGGCGATTGTTTATGAAAATGCTTCCCTATTGTGTCATTATTGAGCCAAACATGGCCATGTTATTGTTGATTGTAAGGCTTAGGTCCCAAATGTACCTAAGTTGGCAGAGAAGATTGGGGCCTCATCTCAGCCATAGGTGAGTGCTACCCAGAAGGCGCTTGAAAAAATGTGTCAAAAACTGAGGACTACCCTTTTTTGGAGGGTATTATGGACCTAATGAAGTCCTTAGACCCTAAGAGTTCAAGGACTCTTTAGAAGACATATATTTCTATGCCTATTGTTACCTAGAAGAAGGAGAAATCCCCCAAGTTATAGATTGGGCTCCTCCCTCTAATGACCAGCCTAAATTTGACAAAGGTCTTGGTGATTGCTTGGATCCCTCACTCAAGGAAATAAAAGAAAATCATAATGGATGCCCAAAAGGTATTCCTAAGTCTGGCAATGTCAAGGAATCATCAACAAAGTGTAAGCAAATGAATGGTGATAGCATGGTATCATCAATGGAAAAAGTGAGCTCCCAAACGGTTTATGTGGTAGTGACACCTGTCAAGAATTTATCGTCCCTCTTCCTTCTCTATGAAGTCCTTAGTGGATGATTTGGCTTGTGAAATCACCAAGCATGTGATCCTCACCCTAGATTGTAAATCTTCTCCATTTTTTTCCTATAGGGCATGATAAGGATGAATAAAAAGTTCAAATGAGGAAACCAGGGAAAAGAAAGCATACATGAGGACTGCGACTAGGCTTGGTCGACCCTCAAAAAGAGTACTTAGGCATAAGGTGATGGCTAGATAAATTACAAATGAAAGGCAATTGACTCTAGATGCTCTTCTACGAAGTAAAAAATGAAGTTCCTCTCATAGAATATGAGGGGCGTGAACAACCCCCCAAATTTTTTTTATTTAAATCAGTATATTAAGGATCTTAAGATCGATGTTTTGTTGCTCCATGAGGTTAAGATGACCTTTCAATTTTTTTTCTAAAATTGCTTGTAAACTTTGGTCGGGTGTTGCCTTCTACTATAGTGAAGCTGATGGTGCTTCGGGGGGGGAGCTACTCTTTGAAACCCATGTAAGTTATATGGTGAAGCGTTTTATTTTTCTCAAAATTATCTTGTTGTAATGTTTCATCTCAATAATTTATCCTGGCATATGTTCAATGTTTATGCTCCAAATATTAGAGTGGGTAGAAATTTGGTCTAGGATGAAATTTCCTCTTCATTCCAAGATGAACAAGAGGATTTCTATATGGTGGCGGGTGATTTCAATTCCCTTTTGTTCCCTTATGATAAGATGGGAGGATTAATGAACTACACAGACAACATGAATGACCTCTCCAATTTTATTTGTGGAAATGGCCTTTTGGATTTGGAACTATAAGACAACCCCTTTACGTTCTAATACAATAGGAAAGGTTCTCAACTTATTCAAGTTCGATTGGATAGATTTTTGGTGTTTTCTAAATGGGGTCTAGGTTGTAATACCTCCCTTAAGGCTCTCTCAAGAATGGTCTCAGACAACTCCCTCATTCTTCTTCAATGGGTGGACAAGCCCTACTCTCCTCCCCCTTTTCGATATGAAATTATCTGGACCTTCCACCCAATTTTCAAAGACTATATCAAAAGGTGGTGGTCCATTCTTGTCTAGGGGTCTTCCATGTTTAGGATCTCCCAGAAAATGGAGCTCATCAAAAGGGAAGTTAGGGAATGGAGTAAATCTTACTTTGGAGATATTTTCAAACAAAAGAATGAAATTGGCTCTAAGCTTGAGAATATCCAAAAAATGATTGTTGCGGGTGAATTTTCCCAGTCTTTACATGAGGAGGAGGAAGAATGGAGGAAAAAATGGAAGGATAGCCTTAGCAAGGAAGAAATGTACTAGAAGGGACAATCAAGAATCCAGTGGCTAAAAGAGGGAGATATGAATTCTTTTTTTTCCACAGGACCGCCAGTAGGCACAAGAAGAGGAACACAATCAAATATTTGGTTGATGATAACAATGAGAAAGTCATAGATGGTGTAATAATTGGGGAGATTGCCTCCCAACTCTTCAGCCTCTATATGTTGGCAATGATGGGAATCAATTCATTGAGGTGTAGGACAGACTCCTCTCCCACCTCCCCATTGTCATTGAGGACATTGACAATAGGAAACTTCTAGCCCCAGCCTCTGAGGATGAAGTTAAGGAGGCAATATTTTCCATGGGTTCTTATAAGACCCCACGGTTAGACAATTTCACTCCTTCTTTTTTCTAAGAGTTCTCGAAGGTGGTCAACTATGATGTTACTAAAGCTTCCATGGATTTCTATAGGTTTGGAAAGCTCCTTAGAAGGCTCAATAACACCTACATTGTGCTTGTCCCAAAGGTCCAAGACCCCAAACACATGATTGACTTCAGGTCGATTAGCCTCTGCAACACCATCTAGAAAATCTTTTCCAAAGTGCTTGTTAATAGACTCAAGCCTCTTCTGGAAAAATTTATCAACCCTTGTTAGCACGGATTTGTTCTGAGCCGTTAGATATTGGATGTTGCCATTACTACACATAAAATTATCCACTCCATGGATCATTGTAGGTGCCAAGGTATGGATTTCAAACTGAATATTTCAAAAGCTTGTGACAAGTCAATTGACAGTTCCTCTACTCTATTTTACTCAAACTAGGCTTTAATCGCAGAGTTATTGGGCTAATCTGTGAATCCATTGAGACTTCATTTCTAAATCTTAGTGAATGAGCCTCCCTAGGGATTTTTTAAGGTTGGGAAAGGGCTCAAATAGGGAGACCCTTTTGCCCCATACCTATTTATTATGGTTGTTGAGGTCCTCTGCTGAAATTTCCAAGATCTTCTTAGAATAGGAAGGATTCAAGGTATTAAAGTTGCCTCATCTCTTCCTCCATTAGTGTTGCAACAGTTTGTCGATGATACCTTCCTCTTTGGTAAAGCTTCATTATTGGAGGCAAAGGAATGGAGGGTCTTACTCAGGGACTATGCCAATGCTTAAGGATAGTGTATCAACTATGGGAAGAGTGACATTTATTTCTTAAACACTGAGCATGATCTCCAAGATAAGATCATGGATATTCTAGGCTATCAATGTGCTGACCTCCCGAGTACTTACCTGGGTTTATCCCTTATGATCAAGGAACTTACTTCCAACTTTTGGAATACCATCCTTGAAAGAATCCAAAAGAAGCTTGTTGGATGGAAGGGTAAAATGCTAAGTAGTACTAGGAAGCTTCAACTTCTCCATGCCTACCAGGAAGGTATCTCGACCTACTTCCTATCCCTCTTGAAAATATCTTGGGTGATGGCGTAAAAACTAGAAAGAATCCAACACATGTTCCTCTAAACAAGTATGAAGAAAAAAAAAGAGAATGGCTTTGGTCAGTTGGGACAGTGTTTATAAACCCAAAATTATGGAAGGTCTTGGAATCAGAAAGATGATTGACCTTAATAGAGCTTTGATTTCTAAAGTTAGTTGGTGATTGGTTGGTGATCTCACTGACAGGTGTAAAATAATGCAAGCTAAGTACTCGAATAATGACATCTTGCATAGGCTTCTTGACTCCAATGACCTCCCTCTTGGGTCAAAGTTCTGGGCCAGTATCCAAAATTTGATCCATTATTAGAGAAGGGTTGAAGTGACATGTTGGTGATGGGTGAAATATTAGATTTTGGCAGGATCCTTCGTCGGGTGATAAATCTTTAGCTATCACCCCTTTCTGTCTCCTAATGAGAAGAATGAAGGATAATTTTGGGAACCTCTGGTGGATTACATCTCCCCAAGGGTAAATGGAAATCTCTTAGGAAATACGGTGGGGACAACCCAACTCTTACTCCAAAGATTGATGAGTTGCAGGCTATGCTGGCTGAATCTAGGATCCTTATATTCTTGAAAAAGGATGATTTTATCTAGACAAAGAACCTTGCTAGAGTCTAAATTGTCAAATCCACTTATACTCTCCTGATAAGGAATAATGTTGATACTGATAGTTACAAGAAAGTATATAATTCACAACTAATCCCAAAGGTCAACTTCTTCTGGTGGGCATCAATGCATGGTAAAATTATCACCCAGGACAACCTCATCAAACATAGATTTCATTTTCCTAACTGTTGTATTCTCTACAAAGGGAATGAAGAGACCATATAACACTTTTTTATCCATTACCCTTTTGCCTCCAATATCTGGAATGACATTCTTCGAAGATTCAATATTCATTGGGTTTTCAATGCAGATCTTCAACAATTCATATACAATTGGAAGTGTCCCTTGAAACATCCCTTCATAAGGAAACTTTGGAGGTAGATCTCGCCACATGTTTGTTGGTGTCTATGGAAGGAAAGAAACAATAGGATTTTCAGGGACTCTAAAAGCACCACTGATAATGTGTTGTAAATCCTCAACAAGCTCCTGCTTGAAAACATTGCAGTGAGTAACTGGAAAATCCCTGCTGAACCTCCCTCTCCTTTGGATTGTAAGCTGGCAAAGAACTAGAAGCTCCCTGAGTCCTTCTGTAAGTATGATAGCTCCAAGAAAATTTCCAGAAGGAACACTATCTGAAAACCCCCAACTTCCTAGGTTAAATTTGAATTTTAATGGTGTTGCTAGAATGGGTGTTGTTGTTGGAGGTGGGATTATCAGAGATCATAATGGTGACCTCATTGTTGCTTATGTTGGTAATCTGGGAAGGTTCACAAGTAACCAAGCAAAAGGAATGCCTTTATTATGGGGGTTGAAAATTGGCCTCTCCATTGGCATTAAGGCCTTGGAGATCGAAGGAGACTCTAAATTAATTATTGAACCCACAAGAGGAACCATGAAGGCTGGTTGGAGAATTGAGGAAATCCTTAAAGACATTAGAAATCTTCTTACTAGCCTAAATGTTTTCACTATTCAACATATCTATAGTGAGGGTAATGTTGTTTTCGACTCTATAGTTGCGATGGGATTGGAGAGGAAGGGTCTTAGCTAATGGAGACATGCTCATGCCCTACTAGAGGCAGTAAACTCCGTTATAGGGAAGGAGAAAATGAAACATATTTTGAATGCAGGGTATTAAGATGGTTTTTTGGACCCTTTGTTGGGTGGTTGGCCTTTGGAATGGCAGAGCGGGACAATTTTCAAATTTAAATTTTGATTTGAATACACTTAATTCAAACTCCTAACCTCTGTGAGATGCCAACTAAGTGGTACTGGAGAGTTCCACATCACTTTATGCCTAATCATGAGGTGTTGCGGTGGTGATTTATGGGCATAAGTATTCGGCATGATAGGATTTTTGAAGTACAAGGTAATTATTTAAAAGTTTCCCTCTTAAATTTCTCCAGATTATAACCCCAACGATTAATTATTATTTGCCACATCTCATATAGCAGAAAGGACTGCCCACATGAAAATCTTGACATTATTGAGCTAGCTTCAAACGGGGCCAATAATTGTCTTAATTACTTGCCTTTTTCACCCATTATTTGGTATTATGGGTATCTTTTATGGCAAACTCATGAAGAAAATGCAACTCTGCAATTCTTCCTCTCAGCCCTTGTGTTGTGACTCTACCACTAGTAAACTGGAAAATTAAAATATGGGAGGGGACTGCATTCGCATGGAGCCAGACAAATATGACAATTGCAAGAACAATCCTACTATGTGGTATGTCTGTAAGGAGGGGGGAATCACTCCTTTCTTTAAGAAGATGATTGGTTTTGATAAAAATCTCTCCCGCCAGTTTGTTTCTTCCTGGGTCGAGTGGAGATTCACTATGGGTAGCATTTTATTTGAAATTAATGAGGATGTCATTGCTCAAGCTACAAGCTTATCCACGAAGGGTCGAGAGTGATAGAAAATGAGTTGTGTTGTGGATGTGGCCAGCTTGAACAAGGTCTTATGTGCCAATGAAAAGTTAGTGAAGCTTCACGAAGGTTTTAACAGAGAAGAATTACCACCCCCATAGGACCCGGTGTGTATTGTTATCATGAAATATTTCACGTTGGAAGATAGGTTTAGGGTTTACTACTATTACCACATGGATTTTCTCAATCAACTCCAAAATCATGATTTGATTTTCATTCCTTTCTTTATACTGCATTAATTGGAGCTTATGGTTAAAGATGTTATTGACTCTAAGAAACAAGGTAAAAATGTCACGATTCTCCATCAAGGGCTCATGTTTAAACTTTATCACTTCCACCTCGCTCTATGCCCGCCCAGTCAAATTATGGTTCAAGAGGCCCCGCCTTCTCTGACCCCTCCCTCTATAAGTATTATGGACTTACTGGGTCCCAGCAAAAAGAAATGTGTCAAGAAACCCTAAACCATGTGGCACTCCCTTGTCACTTCTCTTAATTTGCATCCCCTGGGAAGCCTAATGACAAAAAAAGAAGTGAAACACCCGCTGAATTGAAATTCAAGACCACCAAAAAGGACAAGTTCAACATTCACCACATCGATTCTAATGTGGAAATTATTGAAGAAAAAAGTACTCATCGCAGCTCCACTGGGCTCACTACCAAACCCCAAGGGAAGCGTAAGAAACTTAAGGAGGATTCTATTGAAGAGAAAGATACTAGTGAGTCTAAGAGCCATGAAGATAATACCCATGGTAAGGAGACTCGGTCGACTGATAGTAGCTCTTTCCATGTTTTTGAGAGCCTTAAAACCAAGTCCTTGGACATCACATTGAAAGCTAAGGAAGGTAGTAAATCCAACTCCCCAATTGACGCCACCTCCCATGTTGTTACTAAGGGCATATCTACTGGAGAAAAGATTTTTGTGAGTGGTGAATGTAATAACTGTGGGGTTGTGTGCAGGGAAATTGGTTATATCATAAATGATGTAAACAATTTGGAGAAGAGGTTGCTAAAGTTGTCTAAGTTCACCCTCAAGGTGATGCACTCTTTGACCACCACCTTATGTTTATTGCGGGAGGAAAATTCTGGAGCAAAGGATCCTCAAGATGGTGATTTCAAGGATCTCTTTAAGTTCCTAACAAAGGACTAGGCTCAGAAGATGATGTCAAAGTTCGGTGTACTGAAGAAGGCCTATCTTGGGCCTTTGTTCCTTGTCATTTTGTTGCTCAATGGTTTCCTCTATTGTGTTCTTTTTTTGTGTTCCTTCTATAGGGTTTATGGTTTTGTTTAATCTCTGTTGGTTTAGCCCTGCGTCATACAAACAAAACTTTTTATAACTATATTATGTGTACTATGACTCTTATGATGTGGGTTAGTACCCTTAGTTTATATATGGTGTGTTCAGTTAATCTAGAGGTGTTAGTTATGAAGTATATTCTCGTAGTAGCAACTGGTTTTGGTTTTTGATATTAACTAGCTAGATGCTCTGTTTAGTTTTTTCTTAGTGTTGTCAGTGTGCTTGTTAACAATGATATCTCTGCTCTGGACACCCTTTGGGCGTTGTATCTAAGGGACAACACCCTCATTTTTTGCTGCTATTAATATCAAAAACATCTTTATTGTTACTCAAGGGTGTAGATTGACCCATTAATAATTTACACCAACCTATCATTAATACTACACACTACTCTATAAACTAGATTGCATTCACATTATGATTAAATAACAAATGATTGTTAGTTCTACAATATTGTCAATTGGTTTGATTAGGCTAACAAATTTTAAGACAAAAATAACTTCCTTGTTTAATTAAGATTATAAATACAAGATTCAATAACTTTCTATTTGAAATTAAATTCTTTCTTAAACTCTTAAACTTCATTGTTTTAAGTAGTGAAAATGTTGTTAATGGTCCTAGCTTTTGGAAAGTAACATTCACATAAAAGAAATGATAAAATGTCAAAATCATCTTAAATATTAAGATGGTATTTTTTACTACTTACTAAATTTCAAGCACTTAACCACTGTATATATGTCACAATATTTTCTACTATATTCCCACGATAATGCACAATTCAAAAAATATAGCAAACAAATAAAGAGAATTATAATAAGTACAATCTACAAGCTTATATAACCAACACAATTCGACGTGATTGGAAACCAACTACTTCCTAATTTTAAAGTTAAACCTAACTAGTTTTGTTCATTGGTTTCTTGCTAAATGCTCATGACCTTCTAATATTGGCATCCAAGCTCAACTTGAGCCACAAACTTCCATTCTTTATTTCCTCCTTTTGTCATACATCATTGAACATAGTTGGAATTTTGTTGTTTTCAGAACCAAATTTTGATAAAATTTTCTTCACTTTTGCATCAAACAAAAGGTACAAGGACCTAAATGCTTTGTAGATGAGGCAAGGATTATGTAGCTTTCAAAAATCCTAATAAGATCAATATTATTAGAATATTGTCTTCAAAACTCTCCATATTTTTGGAAAATTCTTCAATTTCTTCAAACCCTTCATCTCACACTATTTCCATCTAACATTTCATGAATTTGTTTTCTAGAATTTGCTTCGATATTACAAGGGCATGGTAAGTACACAAAATCAGATTTCCATCCTACATAACAATTACTTAAATCCCTTAAAAAGCAGTGCAAGACATCAAAATCAAATCTTTTTGGGTAAGTCATTTTGCAGCTACTAGTTAAGCCCGACTAAAGTTTTTTCAATGCCCCCACTACAAACAAATTCTTCAATTTACATAATTTCCAACCTCCCAATAAAAAATTCATTTTTTTCAAAACAAGCTTCACTTTTTTCTCCTACGGTTCTTCAATTCTGTCATGTCCCATTTTTAATTAATTTTATGGATAAATCGCTCAATCAAATAAAATGATTTATTTGTCTTCTTATGCAACTTCTAATTTTTAAACTTTGGGCCAGACACCCATTTATAATTAGATCAATAGTTTTAAAGGGTTATTTTAATTTGTTTTCCCTCCAAAATGAGGAATGGAATTTTGGCGTCCATGTTTGGGTTGTAGCATATGGACTTGTAGCATTTCCATTGGGAAACCATCTTGTCTAATGTCAATTTATGTTTTTAAGTACTTTTGTGTTCAAATATCCTTCTATAGATGGAAACCAATAGAAGAATATGGTTTGTGGATGAAAATCAATGAGTTACAAGAGTCAAAAGAAACAAACCCTTTGATTTAGGAGGGTATTCTCATTCAAGGATTGCATTGGAGTTTCACAAATTTGCAAGACATTTTAATGGTTCAGTGTATGTTCATCTATTGCAAGTTGCATATGAAGTATATATAGTTGGAGAAGAATACTTGTATCAGTTTGTTTTTGTAGGATTCCATCTTGTTATATTTGTTGTTCTTGAGTATTTCCAAGAGTTAAATATATTAAACTTATTGTGGAGAAGATGAAAGAATTTTTAATGCTTTCGCTAGAAATGCGTACATCGAATAACCATTTTTTATTTTCATATTTTTTTTGCCAGTAGCTCTTGTCAGGATTGACACTTCAATCTGTTTTGTTGTAAAAATCAGAATTATATCAATATTAAAGTTGCATACATTTCTAATTTCATTGTGCAAGTTTGGGTGTTAACTAGCTAGTTTTATTGGTGTTGTTTGGTGAAGTTTATTTTGTCTTTCAAATCTGTAATTATCATTGAAAATGTTGATTGGGGACTTTACATGGGACCCTTATTTGTATTCTTTTGTCTTTCAAACATGTTAAAGCTACCTTTTCCTTCACCATAGTCAAATCCAAGTGAATTTCAAAGAGGTTTTAGTAAGTGACACAATGAAAAAAGTTGTAAAGCTTGACGAAAACAAATGAATGAACAAATTTCATTCAATAATATGAAAACATCAATGCTTATTTACAACTAGATGTTAAAGTTTTGAATCGCTGCAAATGCAATAGCACTTTATATTTTCTGTGTTTTTCAAATGCAGCAATCTCTCTTTCATTTATATTGAGAATGAGGCTAGGAGAGACATGTCCCTTCATCGGACATGTCTATTCATTATTATGATATATATATATATATATATATATATATTTGATCGGTAAAAGGCCGAAGCCAGAATTTTATTTATATTAAAATTATTTTTACAATATAACCCCGCTCGCTGCAGGCGCTGCTGGTAGGAAAAAGCGGGGTCGAGAAATCCTCCAACCTTGCCCGGGACAAAAGTCCTGTTACTGATACAAAAATATACGTGGGCATCCCCATGACTCGAGCTTTGTCGAGATTTGTTACATACATAGGTCCATGGGCATACCCACTACCTTCAAGAATTTTTATTTTACATGTTACTTTTGCATTTCAACGACTGCGATTGTGTACAATTTTGATTGAATCTTTTAAATGTCATCCTTTAATCCTAAATCTTTAGTGAAAGCTTGTATTCGACATCAGATTGTGTCTTCCTCCCTGCACTACAAGACAATTTCTTCGACATCCAATGGTTAAATATCTGAGAATTAATTTGAAAATAAAACTTACCTTGGGTAGTGTTACCTTGCTTCGAGATTACCTTCATTATGATGACATGGTTAAAGTCTAAAGGAATAAATTAACATCCCCAATTGGCTACATAGGAATCA
>MU225801.1:1143080-1169026 GCA_018584345.1 Thuja plicata | reverse complement strand
TATATATATCTTCAATAGTTTACTCTCATAGTATTTATCCGACAAAAACTACAAAACATCAACACTCCCTCTTAGCTAGGGAGGATAAACACAGGATATAATATTACTTAAGCGTAATATAAAGAATGGCATGTTTTAAGAATATCCTTGATTAGAAGATATTCACCATTAGATATCATCTCACGATATCAGGAGTAACGGCCTCAGAATATCAAGTCACATGATATTCACCAAGTACTCCGAGTAATGGCCTCAGAATATCAAGTCGCATGATATACACCAAATACTCAAAAATGTTCATAAGGTATGTGCACACGTATCCTCAATAATACTTACCATTGGAACATTATATTCATGGTTTGTTTAAGGAAATTAATCCACCATGCAAGATATAATCTATCATGATCTTCTTAGACATCATAAGATATACATCATAATAGAAGATTAAGTTATTGTAATCTATCATCACCTTTCAATAATTTAAACAAATAAAAGTGATAATCATTTTAAAGTCATCACTTCCTCATGATGTACACAGTGGGCAGGCCCATTAAAAACATGGATTCACACACATGACATCCACCATGCCTCAACGCAGAGAGTGGAAACAAGGGATTTCTCCTCGAACTTCTCTCACAAAGAACTCATTGAGCAGATATCAATCTGTTGATCTTTTCATCCAAGATTGCTTAAGATAAACTATCATACTCCCTCTGAATTTGATATCAATATTTTGAGCTCCTCATCCAAAGTTACCCTTGAAGTGTCAAACTCCCTTTGAATCTGATATAAATCTTCTTTTCTTGCAAGAGCATCCCCTGAAAAGATCAAGGCAAATAGTTCTTATAGTACGTATAGAAATACAGATAAGAGAGAGACTGTAAAGAGTAGATAAATGTAATACTCAAGGATAATACTTATCTACACATCAACACCCTTGATACAAGTTGCTTCAATGAAGGTCTATATACATCAAATCATAAAACACCTTCTCAAATTATTTTAGAGACATCTCCCCTTTGAATCATCTCCCCACTAAGGATGGTTCAAATGGGAATGTAACATTGTAAAATTTCCACTCTTATATCATTGAACAATTCTTATGTCTTGTTGTGAAATGACTTGATTGCTCCAAAAGAGGTGACACTCTATAATTAATGCTTGCTTTCTAGAAAGAGACACCCTTCTTTGATTATGTGCTTCTTTGTTAATACTTGACCACAATCATAACAAATTAATATATCTCTTTAATGAAAGTCGCTACAAGGTCTAATTAATCATTATGGAAATGGTTGTGTATACTTCACAAATTCATTGTCCTCAACCTCTTATTAAACTTTTCAAGCACTCCTTTGGTTTCTAAACACTCTGCTACAATTCAATTGACCTTATTCTTTACAATTGGTGTGGACAAAAGTCTGCAACACAACTTCACTCACTGGATTTCACTTAGACCCGTACACAGTTGGTCGTAACTTTTGAACCCGACACTTTCTCTCCAATCGCTCTGGTGAGATTCTTTGAAATTTGTTTATCACCAACATATCCAAAATGCAACAAAATCCAACGATGTATTTGTGAGATATGGTCCATCAACTTAGATTGTATTTTTGGAGACAGTCACACATTCACCATCAACAAACTACTCTCTTAAATTTGCAGCCTGACTTTGATACCATGTTAAAGTTTGGAATGGTTGCAAATGTAACAACACTTTATATTTTCTATGTTTTTCAAATGCAACAATCTCTCTTTCATTTATATTGATAATGAGGCTAGGAGACACATGTCCCTTCGATTAATATAATGACAATTGATTTTATATATATATATATATATAGTTTAGTCTCATAGTATTTATCGACAAAAACTACAAAATATCAATCAACACTAGAGATCATTTTGAATGTGTTTCAATAACTCAAGATCAATAGAATGCCCAATTTAGATTGCAACCATTGCCCCATTTTAATTGCATTTCAATAGTCCAAGACCAACAAAATTAATTTTAAGTATGTCATCCATTGACAAAAATAAAATTTATTTTTCATAAATGAATTTACTCGTAAAATAATGCTTTATTAAAACTACTTTTAAGTGTATACATACACTCCCATTTTAATTAATAATCTTTAAAAATTATTTTCTATTATTAACTCAAATTTTATAACTTCAATTATTTCAATTTACACTTAATAGTTTTACATACATAATATGAATTGATAAGTCATAAAAGTATAGATTCATAGAATTGAATGAATCGAATGTATCGAATGTGAAATCCTTTTTTGTAGGACCAATATCAATAAAGAGGAAATAATTGATATCACATGATCTTTATTATTAATTTTCATCAACTTGTAATTGTTGCACTCACTTTAATTGAAATCTCAGTATGGGTTGTAAAGTCATTAATTTTAGTTGTATATCTTTAGGAAGATAAAAATGGATTTTTACATATAAATTTTACTTCATGCAATTTCATCAATAGTTTTTATTAATTAAGTTACACCAAAACTAGATAACGATAGTGTGGCTTTCCATTGGGTTGAACTAACACATCCTGTCACTAGCATTGAGAGGTGTATTATATGTTATGAAAGGGCACTGAAATGTTTTCTATATGATGCAAGTTAGAAGAATTAGTTGAACTCATCTAAATTGACTCTATCTAACAACAAGGTTAAGTAACAATTGATGTTGGATTTGGTTTTATCAAGCTAAAGGATGAGAGTTACTTGCATGCCCTTATTACTCTTTAATATATGTATATATTGTTGGTGTTTAAAACTGTTATGCTATCCAAAGCCACCAATATGTCTTGAGACTAATGTTAGGAGTGGTTATAAGCTCCAAGTATGAAAGCTCTGCAAGACAACTGGACCAACTATAGGGACAAGACTGCCCTCTTAACTTCTGGCTCTGCAAAACCAAGGTGCGTACACCTAATCCAAACTAACTCAGCTCTTTACAACACCTTTTACTTCTGTATTTTGAACAACCGATGAATGGTAAGTAAGTACTAAATGCCAACCTAGCGTTCATTGACTCTTCACTACAATGGGTGGAATAAGAACAACTATAACTGTAAAGAACTTGTAAATGAGTTTGATATAAAGTTTAGGGACAAAACATAACCAAACCATTCAGATATGTATCTCAACAAAAATACTAATCCTGGATCAGTGCCTTATCCATTGAGCTAAAACCTAAATACAATATTGAAACTGAAACACCTTATAGGCAAAGATTCAAAGCCATGAACATAAGAATTCTCAAAATCACACTCTACAAGATCCTCTAATAGATATCAAAATAGAATCAATGTAATGTCCAAAGGAATTAGTTTGATCTAAAATCAAATACCTAAGGAACACACACATGCATAAGCAAGACTTATACAGTAAGTCAGAAAACATGCAACACAGTGAATAACACAAAGGAGAGACTTAATTCTGAGAAAAACATATATAAGTATGATGAAACTAATTCCTGATTCAGTATGACAAGGAGATAAACAATATGACAATATGCAAAAGACGAAAGAACTTTCAATTCTGTCTTGACACAATCTGAAATTACATTTGCTATATCCTAGACTGGAAACAAAATAGAAGCCTAATGCTATTCAATATTTCTCCCAATTCTCCAGCCCCTCTAAATGGTCTTGAAAAGTTCCTTTATAACAATAGGAATGCAACAAGCATCGAACCATTTAGGGTTAGGGTTACAACCATAAAATGCAAGCATTCAATTCTGAAAACAAGTTGAAACCCTAAAATCTTCCATTTGTCCTATGCGAATCCGATATGGAAACAAGAGGAAAACTCCCTTGAATGCAAAAACGGTACTTGTGATGTTGAAAGGAAATCAAATTCATGACATCAAGTAATGCTCTCATTAATGAAGAAAAGACCAGGCAACGCCAAGAAGAAACAATATGATCAGAAACCCTAATTGCATCACTTCAGACATAAATACGCTTAGCACTATCAGATCTCCATCCAAACATGGCTCTACAGGTGTGAAAAAATGACCCAAAAGATCATATTGAAACATTAATGGTGCGCTCAGACAAAACATCTATTGTCTGGCATCAAAACCCTGCAGTAAAAGATTTAAAATTTTGAATTTCTTTTCAAACGGTCACAGGTGGTGCCGAAAAAGACATCAATGGTCGAGATTTAAACTTTATCAGCTTTTAAAACACAACCGTTGATACGCTTTAGTCGTTTGGGGAATAAGTAAAAAAGAAAATTACTTAACCACGGTCAATTCCTGTTGACCACCACGTGGCATCTCTCCGTTGGCCCTCTGAAACACCTATCCCTTAGCCCCTGCGCATCAGCCCCACACTTCCTACCACTGCCTTGGACATGTGTCACGCATTTTGCTACCATGTGATGCTTATCTTCCTTGCATCTTTCCTTCACGTGGTGGCGAAACACTGTTGGATCTTGATCTACCTTTCAAGATCCTCTTTATTTGACGCCATGCGTCGCCCTCTCTCTTGATCCATCTGATCGATCTCAACAGACCTATCCTCCCATCTGTGCCACGTGGAGCCACCTCATTTGCTGGATGCAACTTGGCCCACCACCTGTCAAACCTGCCACATGTCACACACGCGCCATTGCGCAATCCGACTGGACCTACTGTGACTTGGCCTGCGCCATCGCACCCTACTGCCACTTGACAATCCTCAAACACGTCACCTGAGCATTCTCTGACACAAGCCCACCAAAACACCCTTTCTGTCCATCCAACTGACTGCCCACGTCACCGTCCGTCCGCCGAACCATGTGCCAAAAGGCACGTGCCTTTTAGGCACTTAACTATTTAGTGTTGGGATATAAAAATATCAAAGTTCTTCAACACACAGCCAATGTGGGATAAGAAACCTAGGGAATTTTAAACAAAAAATGAACCAGCGAAGGCACCAAGACCAAATTGAGTGTTCTGACTCCATAGAGGCGACCCAAAGGGAACAAAATATGACCACAACAACCCTCTGCAACCAATTCACGCGAAAAACAGACAGGAAACACTCAGCAACTTTTGAAAAAACACCATTAGAGCTCTGCAAAAAAGCTTGAAAAGGAAGTTCAGGAAGTCAACCTAACAGTGGCTCTGATTGGGGATGTATGCCTCTTACAGGCATAGCAGGGTTCCAGATCTCTGAGAAAAAGAAGACCACCCAAAAAAAACCGGAAAGGAAACCTAACTAATAGCAGCAAAGCAGAAAAGAATATATAAAAACACTCATGTTCATGGATTCTTGCCTCTTTAGGAAAAGTAGAGCTTCAAAAATTGCCCATGAACCAGCAATTCTAGAAAACTTCTAGTTAAGTCTTTCAACATATATGAATTAGAACCCCTTTTGCTGTGAACTATATATGGTCCTAGCCAAATAGGATCAAACTTACCATGTTTGCCTTTGTCTTCAAGTCTGGCATTCCACGTCAGGACCAGGTCATCAACCTCAAAGTTCCTAACAGTAGTTCTCTTGTCAAATAAGTTCTTGCATTGTAATTGCAATTTGATATTCCTACCATGTGCTTCCCTTCTTGACTCATCAAGTTGTATCAAATCCTGCAACCTAATCCTCATATCATCTTCTAGGTCATCATCATATGCTTGGATGAATTTATACATTTGCAATAAGTTATTCTAGGGTAATCTGGTATGGATACCATAAACAAAGTCAAAAGGTGCACATCCAACTTTATTGTTACTCTATCTGTCCATAGAGAAAGTTGCAATTTGGAATCCCAGGCCTTCTTATTTGCATCCAACACTCTCTTGATAATCTTTATCAAGCTCTTGTTACTGGACTTAGCCTGACCAGTACCTTGGGGGTGATAAGGGGAAGAATAAGAAATCTAAATCCCATATTGCTGACAAAAATCAATGAATTCCTCTGATCTAAAACACATAGCATTGTCCACCACAATGGTTTCTAGACAACCAAATCTAGTCAACATGTTTTGCATTACAAAATCAATCACAACCCTACTTATGGCTCTTCTAGTTGGAATTGCTTCCACCCACTTGGTAAAATAATCAGTTGCCACTAAGATCCATGAATGGCCTCCACTAGATTTATTAGGGATCTCTACTATGAAATGCATTCCCCATTTCTGAAAAGGTGCCTTAACTGTAACATGCTTCAAGTGAAGATTCCCACCAAACTTTGACTTGCCTGAAAATCTCTAACAAGCGTCACATTTTCTAACATATTGGTGAGCATCCTTGAAGATTGTTGGCCACCAAAAACCAGATCTAATAATCTTATGGGCACTAGTCTTAGCCATGTAATGGCCACCACATCTACCATCATGCATTTCTTTCAAGAGATCATCAGACCTATCATGATCTACACATTTGAGCAACACTCCTTCATTGCTCCTCCACCATAATTGTCCTTGAATTATTGCATATCTCAGAGCATGCAACTTGATTGTTCTCATTTTATTATCATTCATGTTAGGGGGTAGCACCATCTTCTGCAAGTATCCAATGATGTCTTTGTACCAATCAGAACAATCCATATCACAAATATAAGGTCTCTGCTCTTCTTCTAACATATAAATATGATTTGCATCTAGATTGGTTTGAGCCATGAGTTTAGCAAGTCCTAGACCCCTCGCCAACTTAGTTATATGGATGTCAATATTAAACTCTTGGATCTTGTTGATCCATCTGCATCTCCTCCCCGAGACTGCTTGTTGAACTAAAATTTCCTTCACAGCAACACTTGGCACATAAGTAACTATGGTTGCCCCTACCAAATAACATCTGAAAGCTTTTATAGCTTTGAACAAAGCATAGGCATGTTTCTCCATAATATCATATTTCAGCTCTACTGCCCGCAAAGACTTACTGAAAAAGGAAATAGGCTTCTCATAGCCTTCTAAATTCTTTTGCAATAGTACTGCAGCAATAGTGTTATAAGAAGCAAAGGAGAAAATCTGAAGTGGCTTAGTATAATCAAGGGTCCTCAAAATAGGGGCATCTTTAATAGCCTGCTTGATATCTGAGAAAGTCATACATGCTTCTTGAGTCCATTCCACTTGGGCTCCCTTCTTCATCATCTTTGAGATTGGCAAACTAGTCTTTGCATAATTTGTAACAAACCTCCTCAAAAAGTTCACTTGTCCAAAGAAAGACTGAATGCCCTTGACATTTTTGGGTTGAGGGACTTTATCAATTGCACTTACCCTTTCATGGTCAATTCTGACTCCATCCTTAGAAACAATGTTCCCTTAAAGATTTTCCTATGTTACCCCAAAAACACACTTCTTTGGGTTATAGGAAACCCCATACTCTAGGGCTCTCACAAAGATCTTTTCAAGATGATCACAATGTTGATCTTCTTTTGATGAGTAAACAGTAAGATCATCTTGATAGACTGCTAAAAAATTGTTTATAAAATCTGCAAATGCCACATCCATAGCTCTTTGGAAAGTAGCTCTAGCATTTGTCAAACCAAAGGGCATCCTGACATACACATAAGTTCCCCAGGGTGTGGTGAATGCAGTCTTGAACTGTTCAGATTCCTTGACCTTGACCTGATTATATCCTGAAAAGTCATCCAACATAGACATCATTTCAGACCCTGTGACTCTTTGCAACATTTCTTCCATGTTGGGCAATCCATAATTGTCCTTCAAAGAATTAACATTTAGATTTCTAAAGTCTACAAACAATGTGATATCTTCATTTTTCTTTCTTGCTGGTACCAAATTGGATACCCAAGTTGAATGCCTTATAGGCTTTATAATTCCAGCATCCCTCATCTTTTTTAACTCATGTGGCATCTTTGGTGCTAGAGTGGGATTAATAGGTCTTAACTTCTATCTAAAAGACTTAGTGCCTTCTTTTAATGGAATCTCATGTTGAAATAAATCCTCTTTATATGCCTTTAAATCATCATAACATGCAAAAACATGTCTATATTTCCTAAGAAGATTCACCAATGAATCTCTAAGCTTGGGGGACAACTTCTTACCAATATATACCTTTTTAGGATCTTGATTGGTTCCCAAGTTTATCTCCTCCAAGTCTTCGGGTTTGCTGACCATGCTTGTTGATAAAGACTTGTCTTTGTTATCAAAATCTCTCTCAAGTACAACCAAACCTTTTTGGTACCCTATTGGACTTCAATTGGAGAACTTCCCTTCCAAGAATATTATCCTTCCCATCTATGGTTTGTACAAAACTAGTAAAGTCCATCTCTTTATCACCAAAGTTTGATTCACAAGATAGGAATCTCAAAATATCCATGTCATCATCAAAGACCTGCCAACTTTCAACATTGTTTGGAATGGATGGTCTAGATTGAATCTCTATACTAGAAATTCTTGCAAAAGTAATGTCTTCAGGCCTCAAGGCAATATTAGCCAGCAGATCTGCCATCTTGTTCTGACTTCTGTCCATCCATTCAATGCCAAATGCATCAAAGTTTTCAATTTCATCCCAAACAACATTCCTATACTATTTTAGCCTATGATTCTTTGAAGCATACCTAGATCTTATTTGAGAGACCACTAACTCAGTGTCCCCAATGACCCTAATACATCTGATCTTGGGTCTTGCAACTAATCTCAGTCCTATTAGCAAAGCCTCATATTCTGCAATATTATTAGTACAAGTAAATAGTAGAGAAAATGAGAACTTGTATGTTTTACCACTGGGAGCTATTAGTAGGACTCCTGCACTAGCTCCTTTTGAGTTTGCACCATCAAAGTACATTGTCCATAAATCAGTTTTATCTGTAAGATTGTCTTTCTCCTATGATATTAGCATATGTTTGACATCCCTCTCAACTTTACTGTCTTGCACTTGAAAAGATCCAATGTCAGTATCCAAGAAACAATTCATTGCTTCATCTTCAGTCTCCTCAATCATGTGAGGAGTCCTGACTTCTCTAGATACCTTGACATTCTTACCAGCTATGTCAAATGTTGCAAAGGACAAATCACACTGGATACTCCCTCCCATTGAGGCACTCCATTTCCTAGACAACAACATTCCATATTGAGGTGGGATGTCAACTACTGAACACTCATTGTTAGTATATTTTCTGGAAATGCAGCAAGTGTATACGGCAAAGCCTTAATAGTACCTATAACAAGCACTTCTCTTGAATCCATTGCTTGACATCTCCCATGAGGAGTATCTACCTGCAGTCCCATTGATTTCATTATTTTTGCAGGCATGACTGTGTTTGATACTCCTGAATCAATCATACAATTCTTGAGCATCTTACCATTAATAATTCATGTTAATAAAAAGGGATCCACAAGTCCTAAAGGAGTGACATAATAAGTATTTAGGAAGATTTGAGGGATCTTAGAAACAATTTCATCTGATTATTTTCCCTTTGTATCAAGCTTCTCCTTACTATTCTTTTTCTTCTCATCCATTTATGATTTCAAAGCTCATGTGGTAGAAACAGTATTCATCCATGTCAAAGTCATATCCTTGTGTTCAGGAATCCTCATCATTTCTAAAAGTGGAACCCTGACTGAGATCTGTGAAATCAATTGTCCCATGTCAACAGGAGTATACTTGATATCAACAATGTCTTGCTTGGTAATAACACTACTTCTATCCTCATTTTGAGTAGCCAAGCTTGGCTCAACTCCTTTAGCATCTTTTTGAATAGAAGACGCATCTACTTCTGGTGTCCTTATTTTAATCTTATGAACAATACTTGGGTTACTTGGTTTATCCTTTGCTTTCACCTTTATCTTTTTCACATTATCAACAATTTTTTCTTTTTCTGGTGTAAACTTAGGGTTTGCTTTTGTATTTATAATAAACATACCAGCTGGTGTACCATCTGCACTACCAACTGTCCTATTTCTCATATTATATTTACTCTATGCTTGAGCAACCAAGTTTTTTGTGATTCTAGCCCTTTCTGCATCTGAAGGTCTTCTGGTCATAAAAGGCTCTTATTCTCTTGTAGCATTACACCTTACTTTATCAATGTTTTCTTTCATTTCATCAGATGAAAGCACATCTTGATCCTCAACTTGATCATCAGACTCGTTTTCATCTGATGAAGACAACTCCCGACTTTGACCTTGGTCATCACATTCTTCACTTTTCAAATCTGCATAAGCCATTGCATTCCCAACATCATCATATAGCTTTTGTTCATCCTCTCTTTCTTGTTGGGTCTGACTTGGATACATCTTCTGAGCAATAGCACAATTATCAGGATTGTGGGGAGATTCACACTCATCACACCAGTAATCCTCACTACACATATTAGCTGAATTTCTCTAAAGAGGATCAGGAGTATCTTTGTTTGGTCTCTCTGTCGTTGGTGGAATAATGGGCTTGTCATCCTTCCATTGGGTATTATATGGGTAATTTTGCATTCTAGGCTACTGACTGAAATTATTGTAGGATTGCCTATTGTTATTCGGAGCTCTTGGATTCTTACTCTCTCCTGGCTTTAGGTCTTTTATTGCATTCAGAATCGGTTTCATATTAACCTCTTCTTTAGGCTTAGCACATGAAGGTTTATCCAACTCCTTTCTTGCAAAATTCCAATCATCTCTTCTACCCAATTTCCCGGATACCCTCTTATTTGTTTCAATATTGATAGTTGTTTTACAAACTTCTCTTATAGTCCTTGGGTTCTTATCTCTTAGGAAGTATCCCATGTTAGAATCAAATGCATTAAGATAAGTAGCAAGACAAACTTTGTCATCAAGTCTCATAACCTGGAAACGTTTATGCATAGCTCTTTGAAATCTTATGTTGAACTTTGCAACATCCTCATTCTGATTCTTTTTTATATTGTTGAATTCATTCAAGATGAATCCTTCATTGGTCTTATCACCATATTGCTCCTTAAAGCAATCAACTAGTTCATCTATTGACCCTAGAGAATTACAGGGTAACCCTCTAAACGAGTCCCTAGCATCCTCTAGTAAAGATTGAATAAACAATTGCATTAATACATCCTCATGTGGAATGTCACAATCATCCATCATGTCCTTAAACTTTGTCAAATGTTCTTCACATGTAATTACATTATTCCCAGCAAATTTGGGAAGTTTATCTCTAATTTTACTTGGAACTTCATTAGGATAACCAAGGATATTATGAAAAGAAAATTGTTTGTACCTTTCTGCATGAGTGGACTTTCCTTGAAATGTAGTTTTGTCTTGAGAAGTAGAGGCTTTAGTATTTGATGTTGTAGCTGCTTCAGCACCAAGATGAATAGACCTTGTCTGTCTAAGAAAATCAACCTTCTTCTTCATCTCCAAAGTAGCAACTTCCAATTCTGCCTTCTCAAGTTCTTTAGCTATAATCTCCCTTTCAACTCTAGCTCTTTCAAGATCCATGTCTAATTTAGACATCTGATTTGCTAAGCCTTTGAGATTTTTTGGCTCATTTATTGTAACCCCTGCTATTCCTTGATTTCCCTTATCTTTGGGGCCTTGATGATCAACAACTTGAGTAATGAGAGGCTCCTCCTCATTATTCTGAGGCTCATATAGATAACTCATTGCATCCATGTCCAACAATTGCCTCCTTAATTGCTCATTCTTGATCATCTTTTGTCTTATGATATCTTCCTTTTCTTTTTCTCTTTGTTGTCTAGGAGCAAATCTCCTTTGGATTTATTTTCTCATCTCAGTAGCCTATTCATCAAGATCCTCTGAATTTGGGAGGTTGGTGTCAGATTCCTCCTCTTCTCTTTCATCGGGAGAGCTATGAACTTCATTTGTACCTAGTCCCAAATCTGCAGCCTCTTCATATTCAGATGCATTACCTTCCTAGCTGCGTTGGACTGGTCTTCCTTCTCTAATGTTCTCCTCTTGCCTCCCACTTTAAGGGAGTCTTTTGTTGTCTTTCATTCTTCTTGGCTGATTAATACTAGATGTAGTTGGGACATCACCCCCCAACCTATCTTCAGGATGTTTCTCTGACCAAGCCCTGGTACTTTTATAACTCATAATGGAAAGTGTGTGACAAAATGATTTTTAATACTCAGCACTATTGTAGAGATACTCAAAGTCGCCACCCAACACAAGTTGGGATCACAATACTAACAAATATGAATAATTGCATATAGAGAACTCACAAGATAAAACAATGAGAAAGGTGAGTCTTGAGTAACTCTATGCTTCCAATGATCAACTTCACTGGTCAATTGTGACAATTTACTGCACTGTCCCCAGCAGAGTCGACGTCTTGTTGGTGTTTAAAATTGTTATGCTATCTAAAGCCACCAATATGCCTTGAGACTGATGTGAGGAGTGGTTAGCTCCAAGTATGAAAGCTTTGCAAGACAACTAGACCAACTATAGGGACAAAACTTCCCTCTTCACTCTTGGCTCTGCAAAACCAAGGTGGGTACACCTAATCCAGACTAACTCAGCTCTTTACAACACCTTTTACCTCTAGGTTTTGAACAACAGATGAATGGTAAGTAAGTACTAAATGCCAACCTAGCATTCATTGACTCTTCACTACAATGGGTGGAATAAGAAGAACTGTAATTGTAAAGAACTTGTAAATGAGTTTGATATAAAGTTTAGGGACAAAACATAGCCAAACCATTCAGATATTTATCTCAACAAAATACTAATCCTAGATCAGTGCCTTATCCATTGGGCTAAAACCCAAATACAATACTGAAACTGAAACACCTTATAGGCAAAGATTTAAAGCCATGAACATAAGAATTCTCAAAATCATGCACTACAAGATCATCTCATAGATATCCAAACAGAATCAATGTAATGTCCAAAGGAATTAGTTTGACCTAAAATCAAATACCTAAGGAACACACACATGCAGAAGCAAGACTTATACAATAAGTCAGAAAACTTGCAACTCAGTGAATAACACAAAGGAGAGACTTAATTTTGAGAAAAACATATATTAAGTATGATGAAACTAATTCTTGATTCAGTATGACAAGGAGATGAACAATATGACAATATGCAAAAGATGAAAGAACTTTCAATTCTGTCTTGACATAATCTGAAATTACATTTGCTATATCCTAGACTGGAAACAAAATAGAAGCCTAATGCTCTTCAATATTTCTCCCAATTCTCCAACCCCTCTAAATGGTCTTGAAAAATTCCTTTATAACAATAGGAATGCAACAAGCATCGAACCATTTAGGGTTAGGGTTACAACCATAAAATGCAAGCATTCAATTCTAAAAACAAGTTGAAACCCTAAAATCTTCCCTTTGTCCTATGCAAATCTGATATGGAAACAAGAGGAAAACTCCCTTGAATGCAAAAACAACACTTGTGATGTCGAAAGGAAATCAAAGTCATGACATCAAGTAATGCTCTCATTAATGAAGAAAAGACCAGGCAGCGCCAAGAAGAAACAATCGGATCAAAAACCCTAATTGCATCACTTCAAACATAAATACGCCTAGCACTATTAGATTTCCATCCAAACATGGCTCTACAGGTGTAAAAAAATGACCCAAAAGATCATATTGAAACATTAATGGCGCGCTGAGACAAAACTCATGTCGTCTGGCATCAAAATCCTACGGTAAAAGATTTAAAATTTTGAATTTCTTTTCAAACAGTCATAGGTGGCGCCGAAAAAGACATCAACGGTCGAGATTTAAACTTTATCGACTTTTAAAACACAACCGTTGATATGCTTTAGTCGTTTGGGGAATAGTAAAAAGGAAAATTACCTAACCATGGTCAATTCTTGGTGACCACCACGTGGCATCTCTCCATTGGCCCTCTGAAACACCCCTAAGCATCGGCCCCACACTTCCTACCACTGCCCTGGACACGCGTCACGCATTTCGCTACAGCGCGATGCTTATCTTCCTCGCATCTTTCCTTCACGCGGTAGCGAAACACCGTTAGATCTTGATCTTCATTTCAAGATCCTCGTTATTTGTCGCCACTCATCGCCCTCTGTCTTGATCCATCTGATCGATCTCAACAGACCTATCCTGCCATCTGTGCCACATAGAGCCACCTAATTTGTTGGAACTTCTATCATGTGTCCATCCAACCTGGCCCGCTACCTGTCAAACCTGCCACATGTCACACCCGCGTCATTGCGCGATCCGACTGAACCTAGCGTGACTCAGATTGTGCCATCGCACCCTGCTGCCACCTAGCGATCCTCAACCACGTCACATGAGCATTCTGACACAGGCCCACCAAAACATCCTTTATGTCTATCCAACTGACCTCCCACGTCACGCCGAACCATGTGCCAAAAGGCGTGTGCCTTTTGGGCACTTAACTATTTAGCGTTGGGATATAAAAATATCAAAGTTCTTCAACACACAGCCGACCTGGGATAAAAGACCTAGGGCATTTTAAACAAAAAATGAACCAATGAAGGCACCAAGACCAAATCGACTGTTCTGACTCCATAGAGGCTACCCAAAGGGAACAAAATACGACCACAACAACCCTCTGCAACCAATTCATGCAAAAAATAGACATGAAACACTACAACTTTTGAAAAACCGCCATTAGAACTCTGCAAAAAATTCTTGAAAAGGAAGTTCAGGAAGTCGACCTAAGATATACTATGTTAAGAAGACTACATTTGCCCTTTATTCAGTATCTAGTTTATTGTTGCACAACTCCAGTTAGTTGTCACTAGTTTCCAGTTTGTTATCAATTGTTTAAGTGTGTTGTCAAATGAATTAGTTATTTTTAGGAAGATCTTTGAGTTTGCAATCTATTGATAAATAAATCAATCAAATAATGTGTTGTTCTTTTTGTTCCATTATGTTCTTTGTTATTTGCTATTTTTTTTAATTTGGTGTCAGAGCCTTGTACATTTCTATCTATGTTGCTTTGCATAGCAGTAACAGGGATACAAAATTTTGTTGCACGCATAAGTAATATAAGTCTTTGTGCCTGCAATCTATCCATAGACGTTGAAGCCTCCATGAATTTTACAAGGGATGAGGCTATAGTAGCCAATGCACAGATCGATTGGAGGAAGTCGTTGCCAGTGTGTTTGAGTGTGCTGCTATGTGGACCTATGGTGGATATTGAAAATATTGTAGAAGAACTGTCTATCCTGGCTAGTTGCTAAAGGAGGAAAAAGAGTACAAAGTGCAAAAGGTCACTCAATCCCTTGTTGCTTCTGCAAATCCTTCTACCATGACATAGCCATAAAGTTTTTTTTGTTTTCCGTCAAAAGAATCTGAAAATGAAAAAACCTCTAGGAAAAATTTAATGGCTGTAATTTTCACACATGTAAGACAAAAATACAAATGCAATCGCTGAACAAAAGCTTATGGAGTATAGTAAATGACATAGAAGTGGTACCTAGAGATGCTAAAAGGAAGAATGATTGGAAATGTAGAGATGAAAAAGGAAGCCCATTATTGGCCTTGCTTTCTCGATTTTGAAGTACATCCTATTGATTTGGAAAAATAATCTTTAAAAAATTGGGATGTATTAAATAAGTTGTTTGAAGCAAAAGCAACAAATGCAAAGTTCTCTTTGAAGCGGTAATTATTTAGATTCAAGAAGTCTCATGAAATTACTATGTCTAACTACATAAGCAATATAAGATCTATCATTAAACAGCTAGCAAAAGTTGGTGTTGTGGGAGATAAAAAGGATGCTAAAGCTATTATCTAAAATATTTTGCCTTCAAAATATAGTAATGTTGTTTTACTCTCAGACAGATGCCTTCACAAACTTTAGAAGATGTGATTTCAATGCTTTTAGTTGATGAAAAGAGAGCAACTAAGGAAATTCAAGAGGAGATACTCAACAAGAGCTTGCATTATACTCAAAGAAAAGGAAGGGCAGGAGAATGTTAGGAAATATTGAGATTGAGTGTTACTACTGTAGGAAAATAGGTTCTACTACAATTAATTGTAAAATTCGTTCAAGAGCTCCTCAAAGAGAAAGTTCAAGAATTAGTAAATATAGCAATTGTTGAGGAACTACAAGATGTTGGTAGTAACAATGACATCATTGAAGATGAACTTGTTCCATTTTGAAGAGGCCAAACCTTTGTGAGGGTGATGAGACACTTCATGTGCAAATAGTGTCCAATGATGTTTGGAAACTTGGATGATATCAAGGTGACTCTATCCGCAATTGAGGAGTAGTTTGAGGATGTCCCACTGGTCCGACATCTATTTAAAAAAACAAAAACTTCTTCACAATGTAATTGCTATTGTTTAGTTTTATGTTGATAGTCAGTTTTATGTTGTTAGTCAGTTTAATGCTGTAGCATTAAGAGGGGGTGTTGGAATATATGCTCCAACATAAACAACTGTTATTAGGTATCCACTTTGCTGTGGTACAGCTCCAGTTAGCTGTCAATATCTCTTAGTCATTTGTCACTAGCTTCCAGTTTGCTTCAATTGTTTTAGTGTTGTATCAAATGAATTTGTTGTTTTATAGGAAGATCTTATACCTTTACGAGGGTGATGAGACACTCCATGTGCAAACGGTGTACAATGATGTTTGGAAAATTGGATGATAGCAGGGTGACTCTATCCGCAATTGAGGAACAGTTTGAAGATGTCCCACTGGTCCGACATCTATTTAAAAAAACAAAAACTTCTTCACAATGTAATTGCTATTGTTTTGTTTATTGTGACAGTCAGTTTTATGTTGTTAGTCAGTTTAATGTTGTAGCATTAAGAGGGGGTGTTGGAATATATGCTCCAACATAAACAACTGTCATTAGGTATCCACTTTGCTGTGCTACAGCTCCAGTTAGTTGTCAAAATCTCTTAGTCATTTGTCACTAGCTTCCAGTTTGCTTCAATTGTTTTAGTGTTGTATCAAATGAATTTGTTGTTTATAGGAAGATCTTTAGGTCTTTAGCAGCTATAAATTTGTAATCTATTGATGAATAAATCAATCAAATAATTTCCTCTGTTTGTTCCATTCTGCTCTCTGTTTTATGCTGTTCTTTAATTAAGACATAGTCATGAATGTTGCTATGTCTAACAAGCCAATAATAAAAATCGGCCAATATTTTTTAGCAATAGAAAAAAGGTCATGTTCTAGGATTATTCTCATTGTAAGATCAACTCCAAGTCAAGGCCATCCAATCATGGTTATCATAATAAGATTGTCATATCTTACCAAGGAATGGCATCAAAATCACAGTAGTATCCTAATTAAAATTGATATCTATAACATGATTTCACTGACTCCATACATTGCCATGTTTGGTTAACCTTGTGAATGTGAACCATTCCATCTGCGGTCATGAAATTTCCTTTCCCTTCCCGTCCGTGGATATTTATAATTAGTATACTAACTAAGAAAAAGATATATCCAACCAACCATTAAATTCATTTCTAATGACATGTTAATTATAAGGCCTGCTGGCACAGGACTAATAAATTACCTCTAGTTTGACAAACTTGCATAAAACCAGCATTACCTAGATACACAATTGTGCACCCCAATAAGGGTTGGACCATTCTATGCTTTGAAGATAATATAACCTTGAAAACCTCTTTAAATAGTGATGATTATAATAAATTTGGAGTGTGTATGACACGCTCCCTATAAATCCTTGTTATCAGAATAATAATTTTAAACTTGAAAAGAGATCAAGAATAACCGATGCAAATTCTCCTTTGAAGAACTTGCAAGTATATGGCAATAAATGCTTTCAAAGTTCTCTGTTATTCTTTATTTGAGTTAAAAGAATCATAACATACCAAAAATATTACAACAAAAGGCCTCATACGTCTATATCATTCTGTGTAAGGAGGTTCGACACATTTTCTGTGTAAAAATCAGGTTGAATACTGTTTTCGGGGCTTTGAAGCAAAGATAAAGTCGTGACGCCTGTACAATCACAAAGATGGAATATTGGACAAAATCATCACATGTAATGCCATTCAAACTTAAACAACATTTCTTTTCTTTTCAAAGGAAAGCAAGATGCCAAAGAAGGAAAATTACCACTGGTAATAGCACGTAAAGAGAATGTTATTGCATTCACAATCATATATAAGTTTATAACTGTGATAACAGATACAGACATTCTACATTATATTGGCCTGATATGAACATGAAATTCTTTTCTGCGGAGGTGGAGAGTTTTTTTGGTATACCTGAAAGAACGAGAAGTGTTTTGCAGCCACTATTTATTCCAAATAAAATGTCAGTGTCCAACCTATCACCTACCATACATATTTTTGACTTATCAGTCTCAAATCTGCAAGAGAATCACACCAAATTAGAGTCAGGAAAACCTCATGTAGCCTGAATATAGTTTAAAAAGAATAATATAATGCATGTTGATAAGAAAACAAACGTCTATAGTAAGAGAAAAGCATATCATAAGACTAAGGGATGGTAATATCCACACAGATTTGCTACCGTCATCATGGATTTAGCTTTTACCAACATTGGAATAAAACTTGCACACCATCATGCATTGAAATTTAGAATATGACTATGAAAAATAAAACTATATCATATTTCTCAGTCCAAGTATTGATGAAAAAGTTATAAAGCTGTTGTGATGCTAAGGACTACTTTGATCTATGAAGCCATTTATTAGTGCATTTGAGAATCCCAAACAAAACCATTGTTGGTCAAATTAGGTGGAACTCATCATCAACAAGAGATTACTCTGAATGTTCCTGTCATGTTCCCTCCTTAAGCGGGACTCATAGGGTACCCTGTGAGCTATTAAGAATTGCAAGGGGGGCCACTTTGGGTGGCACACTTGTGGCGCCACTTTCCTTGGCGTGGACCTATCTTTAATTTGAAATTACGGCGCCATTTCTCGCTAGCCGACTTGTTTGATTTGTAATGCGTTGGCATCATATTTATATCGGCTTTGGGAGAGCAACGTAATCATCAATCAGCTTTCTACTCATTTGTCTTTGCAATTCCTCATTGGAATTCATTCGGAGATTGCAGTTTTGGAGGTGAGATATCCTCCCTAGTCTGCTATTGATCCCAATTCGGTGAAGTCTCTTTGAGACCGAATTGGGTTGATAGATTTGCAACATCAACATTTCATACTTTCAGATCTTGTGATCTGGAGATCATCAATCTTATCATTTTGCACCAGCGATTCACTTTGGCATATCGACATGAATCATAGCAGGAGCAGCGATCATATATATCCATTCCTCTGCGACCATAGAGTCAGCGACATATATTCATTCCTCTGCAATCATAGGGACAGTGACATACATTCATTCATACCTCTGCGATCATAGGGAAGTGACATAGTGACAATGGCATATATTCACTCATACCTCTGCGATAATTCATACCTTGCAGAGATTCATATACATTCATCGGAGGTAGCATAGGAGGAGCTGCTATATGTGATTGTATACATCAGAGATGCGACAGTGATAAAGAACGGAGTCATAACAACAACATATACATTTGGAGGTCGCCACCTATACTAGAGATACATCAGCGGGGATACTGAGATCTTCGTTCATCCACACTACAACAGCTAGGCAGTAATAACATCAGAAATGAGAGCCTATATCACTACTTCAGCATTGCAATTCATGAAACACAGAATTGCTTACTTGAATTAACAAATTCAATGGGTACATATAGCTATTTACAAGAGCTTCAAACTGAAGCTAAAGTCTTCTAAAAATAGAAGACTAAAATTAAATAAGAAATAAAACACTGAAATGACCATTAACAAAAAATTCTAAAAAGCTACCTAAAAATAGAAAAAGATACAACAATAGTAATAGAATTTAAAATATATACCCTCCCTTAATGTTCATTCTATCAACTACCCTACAGAAGACAATTTGCAGGTCTTCTGGTCACAAATGCATAGAAGGCTGCCTCCTTCTAGTCAAGGATGCGTAGAGAAGGCTGCCCCCTTCTCGTTAGAACACTCCAAATGAGCCTGCTATTGAGACCCTCCCTGATTTTGCAAAACTTCTGCAAATGACCAAGATAAGCAAAATCTTGCCAACTTGATGTTGGAAAACCAAGGTATCTCTCCCTGTAGCCAGAGACACCAAGAAGAAACTGCAACCGCGATTTTAAAGAAAAATCGCCCAACCCTTTTGTAGATGAGCACTACACCCCAAAATAGACTGCAAGATACCATGATTCCCCAAGAGCTTTTGTAGATTAGCAAACTAATCTATTAAGTACCCTTGAAGGTTCCTCTAAGTATTCTAAGACGTCTTCCTCTACCCATGGTAAGTTTCTTCAGAAGGATGAAATGGATTTTGATTATTATAATGAGATGACCCATCACAAGGTAGGCGTTCCTAAGCTATTCATTTTAATTCTTGTTTTCACTTGATTAACTAACTGGTGGCCACTTTGTTCCCTTGTCCCCCCATTGAGAGCCACTCCCAAGATCAGTCCTACACCCACCCAAGGTATAAATCCATGACACACTACAACTTAAAACAAACAGCAAGAAGCCATAACTTTTGCGGAAAAAACTAACAAAATCCTGAAATTGAAGTTTACAAAGCATTGTTTTTTGAAAAAAAATATGGTAAAAGTCCTAAAATAGGAACATTTGACATAATTTTTTGTGGAAAAAATTAGAAAACCCTCCAAATTAGAACCCATGATTTTTTAGGACAAAATCATGCAAAACCTAGAAATAGAAATCCCACATGAAGTAATTTCGCGAATTAAAATGAACCTGAAACCCAGATGTGCAAAGGCGCCCGAACACACATATTTTACTAAAAACCCACAAATTCTTCTACAAACCCTAGGTCGCAAAAAAAATCAACAACAAAACGCTTCTTTGAACCATGACCTCGAAAACCACCTAAAAATATGAAGGTTGCGCGTAGGTTCATAACAAAAGGACGTGTCAATAGGAAAAAACGAGTCGAAAACGTGAAAATAAATTACGTTGAAATGTGGGTGCAGTTGCAAGAAAAAGAAAAGGTCATTTCAGAAGAAAAGCGGAGGCAAGTCGTGCAGAAAAAATGTGGGCGACAGAGCTGAAACGTGTGTGCTTATTGAAAACCCATGACAAACAAACCAGAGGCGTCATGATGCTGCAAGTGGCACGTAGACACCTTTGCTGAAAAAGACTTAGAGTCATGTCCGAAAAATACAAGAATAGTCGTGCGGGTTCTAAAAAAACCTCCAATAAAGAAAAATGACAGCTTGAAAACGCGGGTTTCAGACACAAGTATTCTAAGAAGCAACAAACAAGATCGAAACCAATGCCCAAAATTCTGTTGTGTTGGAGAGCAGAATCTTAGAATGTCACTTGAAAATGACGCAAGCGGTTTCCAAAACCAAATGCTCAGAATTTGCAGACAGTATACAAGTTTTAAAAAAAACCTCAAAAATTGCAAACTGTAAACAGGTTTAAAAAAAACTCTCAAAAATTCTATACTGCAATTTTTCACTGAGAAAACTCTTTCATGCACGAAGAAAGAAATCCTCAAATTTACAAATAAACGCCCTCCCAAAATCTTGAGCCCTCAAGTGAGGGAGTCAAACCCAGACCAACTCTCGCTCTAATAGCATGAAGCACAAAATTGCTTACCTGAATTAACAGATTCAACGGGTACATATAGCAATTTACAAGAGCTTCAAACTAAAGCAAAGGTCTTCTAAAAATAGAAGACAAATAAAATAAGAAATAAAACACTGAAATGACCATTAATAGAAGATTCTACAAAGCTAGCTATAAATAGCAAAAGATACTAAAATAGTAAAAGAATCTAAAATATTCTAATAATTCACAATGATATCATACTTAAGGAGCAACACCAATATCTTTTCCGCAACTTCCACCATGGAGTAATCGGTAGAAGACCAAGGTGCAAGGTTTTCTTGAGCTCCATCTCGATTGTAATTAAGGTTGTAATTGTTTGAACATCAATTGAAATCTCAGATTGTTGCATCTATCATAGCATTTTTGTCTATTTTGTTCTTTTGTATTGTTTAAGATATTTCAGTTCCATAAAATTTGATTCATTGTTGATGCCAAGTGACTTAATATGGTAAGTGCACCAATAACATACATGACTTCAAAGGATCATTTTAATTGTTATTCTATGATTGGGATTTGCTTTTGATTGTGTTGAACCTAGGACTGATGTACAAGGAGTGGAGATTAGCATCACAGATAGTAAGCATTCATGTATGTGAGGGTACCTACTTGGTTTCTTTTTACATCAGTTCTAACAATCCTCAATTACAGATAATGCACATAAATAAATTTAAGGCTACTCTTATGATCATTCAAAACTTTATGATTGCTAAATGACATTGTTGACTAGAAAGGCACAAACCATTCACAAGGAACAATATATATGCAATCAAGATCAAAAGGAACCCATTTGACGATTTCTCAAACCAGTTATAAATCACGGGAAAATAAGGCCAAATGCACAAATGGGACCTAGACTTGCAGAAATTTGGACATGGTCAAATTGGGTAGTAACCAGAAGGAATAGAGATATTGAAGCATCTAAATTTGCATTGCTTGAGGGCAAGCAATTTCGGGAAACATGTACTTGTATGAGGGCATATAAATAATGATGCACTTTTCCACTAAGTTCTAGAAAGCAATATCCATCACTCTTTGAAAGGTTGCACCAATATTGATCCAACCAAATGACATTCTTCTATATGTGAATGTACCCCACTCATCAGCAATTTTCAATCTGTCTTCTTTTTCAACTATGACCTGATTGTAACTTGAGTAACAATCCAAAAAGGACATCATTTGAGATCTATGTTACCTGCGGACACGTCCTTGGTTTTTTTAGGCGTCCTCGTCTCGGAAACGTCCCGAGGATAAGGGATACCTAGGGGACTTTGGCTATGAATTCTAGGGGATTACTCCATACTGATGTACAAGGAGTGGAGATTAGCATCACAGATGGATTATACATGCAGATGGTAAGCATTCATGTATGTGAGGGTACCTACTTGGTTTCTTTTTACATCAGTTCTAACAATCCTCAATTACAGATAATGCACATAAATAAATTTAAGGCTACTCTTATGATCATTTAAAACTTTATGATTGCTAAATGACATTGTTGACTAGAAAGGCACAAACCATTCACAAGGAACAATATATATGCAATCAAGATCAAAAGGAACCCATTTGATGATTTCTCAAACCAGTTATAAATCACGGGAAAATAAGGCCAAATGCACAAATGGGACCTAGACTTGCAGAAATTTGGACATGGTCAAATTGGGTAGTAACCAAAAGGACTAGAGATATTGAAGCATCTAAATTTGCATTGCTTGAGGGCAAGCAATTTCGGGAAACATGTACTTGTATGAGGGCATATAAATAATGATGCACTTTCCCACTAAGTTCTAGAAAGCAATATCCATCACTCTTTGAAAGGTTGCACCAATATTGATCCAACCAAATGACATTCTTCTATATGCGAATGTACCCCACTCATCAGCAATTTTCAATCTGTCTTCTTTTTCAACTATGACCTGATTGTAACTTGAGTAACAATCCAAAAAGGACATCATTTGAGATCTACGTTACCCGCGGATACGTCCTTGGTTTTTTTAGGCGTCCTCGTCTCGGAAACGTCCCGAGGATAAGGGATACCTAGGGGACTTATAAGTATTCTTCTATATCATCATTTGGCATAAGTATTCTGCTAATTCGTATATTTTAAGGTTCTACTAATTTGTATATTTTAAGGTTCTATAATGTATAAGTGCATACTTTATCCATGTTTTCATATGAATATTTTAAATTTCCATACATATTTTAATTTTCCCTATTTTTATATAGCCATTCCCTTTGTCGTCCCAAATATTGGCAAAACAATTTGCTATCCCGAAAAACTCGTCCCACTATCCCTTGCCATACCCATCTTAGAAACTTGGAGTAACCTTGTTTGAGATCCATTTACGATTTGTAATACTTCATCTGTTAGTCCTAAGGGTCCAAGATAACTGAGAGGGGGGGTGAAACTGTTATCCAAGATATCTGCAAATTTTCTCTTCATCTCAAAAACAACATTCACAAGTTCACTGATAGATATGCAAATGAAACTTAATCAATAAACACAACCACCATAAAGCATGCAACACATAACACAGAGATTTTCACGTGGAAACCCAAATGGGTGAAAACCACGGTGGGAATGAAGAACCACAAATAAAGACTCTTCTAAAGTACACCCTGTTAGGAGCTTAACTCTATTAGGAGTTTACAAAGACATTGTTAGGTGCCACCCAGTTATGGGATTTTCCTCTAGCCCTGTTAGGATATTTCAGACTCAAGTTAATGAGCCACTTTGTTAAGAGATTTACAAATAAGATTTGTTAGGATCTACCCGGTTAAGGGATTTACAATAGGAAACCTATTAAGGTCTTTTGATTTGTGAAATAGAAACTCCTTTTCTTGATCGGATCCTCTGTAACACATTCATTCACTCATCAGATTAATTTGGAATACTCTAACTTGATCGCACCTTCACATCCAAGATCTACACACAAATCTTCGATTTGATGATATAAATATCACTGCTCAAGTCCTAAGGCAGTCATCACTCTAGATCTCGCCTAACACATTTGAAATCACCTTTCAATCTTCGCACTCAGAGAGATCACGCCAAAACACACATCCCAATATAACAAACTTCTCTACCAAACAGGTCGGCAACATGATAGACTCAAAAAATTAATTTTATCAAGAATAGTCAAACACATTTTGACCGACTCAACCTTCATCTTGATAAAACGTCTACCTCGAACAATGTAAAGCCAACACATCAGCATAAATGAATTGGGACACGTCAGCATGACAACTGGAACACACATGATTCATTGCAACTCGACCATCGATCGCCAAATGAAGATCTAACATCGATAGCTCAAGAACACTGTCACCTTTCACTGAAACAACTTCTAAAACTTCAAAACATGCTTACTGATCGTCCAAATCAGTTGCGGTCACAACTATGAACTCAACACTGTATCACCAACACAATCCTATGATCGCGCCACCTAACTCGTCGTAGATTTGATAAACCGATCAAATCATGCATTGCCAGTCACAAACTATTTTAGCAGTTGCCCTGTAATACATCAATCAAACATAACTTGCACAAATCAAACATCCAACAGTTGTGATCATACAATTAGTATCCAAAGACATTCCCAAGTCTCCCATAAGGTTCGCGACCACTGAAACCATTTGAAACACACTATTCATCCTTCTCACATATATGGCAACATACTAAGAACACTAGGTCAATACTTGACATCAATGACAACATAATAACTGATCATCACAACACCAAATCTGTATCAGCACATCATCAGTTATGCCAACAATCTCCCCCTTTGGCATTGATGGCAACTCAACATCTTGTCAATCAAATAATCTACTTTGCTTGTGTTTTGCTTTGTCCATGTGTTATGTGTCTCCCCCTTTCTCACCTTCTCTCTGATTTGTCTCAACAGTTAGCTCACCACTTCTCATTACTTCTCTCCCCCTTTGACAGCAATGCCAAAGAAGCCATACCATTGATCACAACCAAGTAATCAGTACCTTTACCACCTGTTGACACCTAAAAATTCAGCCCCAAATTTACATAAAATTTTCAGGGAAGTGTTTATTATTGTTTCGTTTTTATATTTATTTCCTTGTTAAACTATATGAGCAAAATTAATTATTTTATTTCAATGTGCTAAATGCATTTATATTTTTTGAAATAAAAATAATTATAGAGGAATAATAGGGATGTTGGGCAAAAGGGTGGCGATCGGGAGTTGAACACTCGACCTCTCAAGCCATCCTTTTTTTCCTACCTACCTACCCATTCCCCCTCTAACCAATTAGTCTAAATGTTTTCTTTGAGTTATGTGATAGAGAAAATCATATTATCTCATTTCTTTTACCTTATGTGCTTTTAAAAGATTTTACATTAAAGATGTGATTTAGATTTTATTAACATAAATTTTTAGGCATTATTTAAAATTACC
>MU225801.1:1101978-1118031 GCA_018584345.1 Thuja plicata | reverse complement strand
TCAATATACATATATGATTATTATGAGATAATGTTATTCCATATTATATATGCATATTAATATATATATAAATAATAATGATATTATTATATATATATATCAATATACATATTATAATTTATGAAATGATTAATATTTATATTATACCGATTGATATTCGGTTTAATTAAATACCGATTGTTATTATAAATGAAATCGGTTTAAAACAGATTGGCAATTCACATTAAAACATCGACTATGCTTAAACCGTGAGTTATTTGGTCGACGGCATTATAAAGCAGTGACTGCTATCGACTGTGCAAAGATACCGATTCAGTTGTATTAACAACTGCCGTGTTTAAATATTAGTTTAGCATTACTGATCTGCGATATATTATGAAGAGACATGTTAGTATAGGGACATGTCTCCTCATGGAGACATGTCTCTATACTAACTTGCCTCTCTCATACATATATATGATCATTGGTTGTTTAATAAGACAAGTATATAAGAAAAATACAATACAAGTCTTATTCAGGAAATCAGCATATTATTAATATTAATATATTTATATGTATTTGTTATTATATTAATAATAAATATATGTATATATATTGTGATTAAATATATATATATATATATATATTGGATTTTGAAACAAAAATTAAAAGTCATATATCCTAATCTAAAATTAACAGTTGGGACATTACATCCACCAACTTTGATAATCCCCACTGTAAAAATCTCCACCTAAATCTGCACCTTGTTTTTTACCCCTTTGACCAAGTTAACAAATAGGCATTATATCAAACATTTTGTTGATCAAATGATTTCCTGATTGCAGGTTTCTGAGCATATAATATTTGGTTTGCAAGTAGTGTATTTGGGTTTTGTGTAGGTTTATTCACATACCATTGTACAACATTTTTTATAGTGAATTTAACTTGCAAATGAATTCAACTGAGAACTCATAAGATGACAGAAATATCTTAATTAAAGAGTAATTTTTTATAACTTTCAATACCAATTTCTGACCTGTTCATGTTATTCATACAAGCAACTGCATGACGTACAAGCGTCTGGAATGGCACAACGCAACAGTTGAAGACCTTCGTAATAGACAAATAGTCTTCTAACAGCAACTGCCTAGTTTTCAACAGCATACCACATATAGAAATCTGATCTGCAATCCACTTTACGCAGCGACCATGTACATCAAACATTCACAAAGCCTGTTGAATTGTTGCTATGGACAACAAGTCATTTATTATTCCTGAGCATTCATGAATTTCCAGAACTCAACAACCTTCAATTGTTGCTCCTATAATGTGATAGAATGTCTATTAATCTGCCCAACACCTGAGGGAAGTTGTTGTAGTTTTCCACGTCCCTAATCAGGGAAAATCTGCAACAAACCAAGCGTTCCACAGACCTCTTCCAAAACGCACATCAAAACCATTCATCCTTAATAGACGAATTGTCCAAAAATATCCATTTCCAGTCTTGTTCTCACGCCAAACCCGCCAATAATTGCCCAGCATTATTTTCCTATCATTATTCAACAATGTTCTCTAGCGGCTAGCATTTTTTTATCGCAAATTTGTGCCATTATACACAGAGTTATTATCCAGCATCCATAAATTCAAACACCAAGTCAAAGGAATGTATATCACCTAGATTTGCTGATGAGAATGTTGTCCTCAATTTTGAATTCACAAAATTGGACAACCCTACCCAATTTTCTCATGGATTCGTAGGCGAAATTCTCTAAGTTTGGTGTTCTAAATGATGTTTTACTAAGACAATCAGATATCCCTTGAATTTTCCTAAGTTATACATCTTTCGAATACTGTTTTTGAAGGTTTCCATCGTGTTTCTCTTGATCTTTCTTGTTACGATGGGTTTTTCTTCACTGACTGCAAGTGCTCAATTTTTTGTAACATTCGAGTCTTTGTTTGATTTTTTTGTTTCTGGTCTTGATTTCACCCTAGGTTTGTTGCATTTGAAATTCCGCTCATTTCGAGCTATCTTGGGCCTAAATCGGAGTTGTATTTCGAGAGATAGTGAGGAATTAAGTACACTGAAGGTGGGTTTTTTAAGCCTGATTGCAAGTCTTTATTTCTTGCTTTAAAATCATATAGGTGGGCTTTTTGTCAGTCATTACATGTCATTTTGGGTGTCATTTACTTGCAATACGGAATTAAAACCCCACCATTACATGTTTACAAAAGAATATGTAGAACTTCAAAGCGATTATAATGCATTGGTGGGCCTTTTGAGCTTCATTACATGTTTTCTCTTTAAAAGTTTAAATGCTTGTAAATGTGCATGAGAAACCCATCCTTACAAAAATGATGTTTTGTTTTTATGAACTTTCATTTGTCAAGTGGGCTTTTTAAACTTACTTACAAGTGTTATTTTTGTTTTAAGGAATGCATGTTTTGTTTGTAAAGATGTTCAAAGAGCCCGTTATGATTAAAAGGGCATGTTTTTAAGTGATAAAACATCTTACAAAACGACTTTAAAAGCCTGTCTAAAGGCAAGGCGTCGATTTTAGGAGACATTACATATGCCTTTGGAATCCTAAAGCCTGTTTTTAAATACTAAGTCATTGTTCTTGTCATAAATGGCTTGCGAAGGTCATTATAAAACCCGTCCATAACTTACTATTAAAACACGGTTTCCGTAAAACACGGTTTCTGTAATACACGTTTTTCTTCCTTTTTGGCATCATTTCGACAAGCATTATGGTTTCAAAAGCCCATTTTAAAAACAAGGCAGCGTTTTTATCTTGCAACGTTGATCTAAAAGCCCATCTAGGGCATTCAAAGCTTGTTTTTGTAAAAGGAAAAGTGTTTCATATGTTACAGCAAGTCTAAAGCCCGTCCAAGGGCAAACCCAAGTGATTTGCGGCTTGCAACAAGCAAAACAAACCTTGTTTCTTCCTTAGAGCGTCATTTTTCTCCTCTATTGCAAATCGATTTGCAAGGGCATGTTTAAATCGCGTCTTGGGTGTTTGAACCAGTCTTTGGCTTCCTATCTTCAAGCAAATTGTTTCTCATCCTTAGCCATTTGGCAAGAATTCATGGAGGACTGAGAATGTGAGAAGATTTTATCAAACTCTTGGTCTATATAGCTGAAAGTGGAGTTCTTTTCTATATCCGAAAATCATGAAGGATTGAGAGATTTTCTTCAGATTTCAAAGACTTGTTTTTCCTTATTGCATTTGTGATTATCAACAGGAGGTATGCTTTCGTTTTTGAATTCTTGTTGTTGCAAGCTAGGGTTGTTTTGGTTTGTTTTCTTTTCTAAGTTTTGTATATATGTTTGTTTCTAAAATTACAAAACTTTCAAACCATTTTCAGATTAGTAATTTTTGTTTAAAACATTGTTTGTAAAAAAACAATGAGAGTTCTTCCCCATTGCGAATGCAAAGTTCTTCCCACAAAGAGAAAATTTGAGCAATACAAGATCTTCCCTCCATGAAAAAGCTTCAAGCATGCATTTTTCCTTCACTTGCAGTCAGGATTGAAAACCCTGTCTGTGGGCTTGTCTTGCATAAAAAGAGCAAAGTTTTTCCCCCCAATTTGTAATGCAAGCTAAAAAGTCCACCTACAAGTGTTTTCCAAGCACTTTTTGACGCTTTTCCAAGGTTGCAAATGGACTTCAAAACATGTTTGTAGGCAGAAGTATTGTCCAAATGATTTGTAATGGAACTTAAAAACCCCAATTACAAGAGAAAAGTCTTCCCATTTGTATATATATGCTTATACACCTCATTGCCATGCCAAGCGATTATTTCCATCTACTTGCAAAGCTCCTTGAAAACCCCGTTTTCAGCCTTTCTCCCATTTAAAAAAGCTGATTCCATCAAAAATTTCTTCATTTTCAATTTCTCAAAGGCCCTTCGTTCATATCTAGTGCATATATGGTTTCAGATCTGCAAGTTTGAAGCCCCTTATAGTGTTTTATGGATCTATCTGTGCCATATGAAGATGTTCTCATACTATGGGACTTCCATGTTGCGGTTTTGTCTCCAAGTGTCCTTGCTATGTCAGAAGAACCGGTTTCTCCAAAAGGCAAGAAGAAAATGAAGTATCAAATTATCAATACGATAAATACCAAGTTTCTATCTCACCTTCCCAGGTGACATCTTATGCTGCAGAAATCAAGGACACTGAGTTGGGCCATCTAGATATGGCTGAATTTCTCAGAAGGGTGGAAACCTCATTGAAGAAGATGGCTCCTATTATTCAGAGCCATATTCATCTTGTTTCAACGTTTTCGATGGCTGCCCTAGAGCCAGAATTTGTATTGCCATGCGTGATCAAGAATCTACGACCATCAGAGATGGTGATGGAAACACCATTATTAGTCTTGATCCTGACACTATGACAGAATCTTCAAAGTCCCTCTTACTCCAGTTTGTATTGATATGACCAAGAAAAAGGCTCAGGATAGATGGGATGAGGAGAAACATGATTGTTCATAAAGTACATCAATGAAAACTGGTCAGTGAATAAGAGAGTCTGCTTGTCTAGATGGCCAAAGACTGTCCACAGATAAGAGTTTCACGAGATCAATGATTTGATCACCTTACTTAGTAGGATTGTGGGCCTCAAAGAATTTTGTTTCATCGAGCCTTGGATGTATAAGTTCATCTCTTTCATTGTGAGGTCCAAGAAGAATCTTTTCTAGGGTGAACTAATTAGTGACGCGCTTTGTGAGCAGCTACCTCAAGTCACTAGTACCCTCACCTTTTACATGAACTCGTACTTGGTTTATATTGCAACTTCCTTGGGATCCTTTTTTGGCCTCTCAACCAAGGGAGATAGATCATTGGTGCCATTCTAGGAGCATTACGAGCAGTTGACACTGAGACAAGGCCGAGTACACTATAGAAGAGGGCAGGATACCTTCTTTGGGCATTTCATGTGTCTTTTTGATAAAAATATATTCCAAAGAATTGGGTGTCAGAGGAAGCTTGGCCGAAAGTGAATAAATATGGCTACTTGTTTCTTCAGTTTCCTAATTTCACCTACATGAGGGTTGGCTATTTCTGGGGTGAGCCATATACGCTTCCGCATTATCCCACTAACAGGATTATTCTGATGCAACTTGTAAGGCAGCTCATGGCTGTCCAAGTGTACCAGTCTACTCTACACAGGCCCGGGGTGGGAATTTCTTCGTATAACCCGCTTAGCATTGGAGGATACGCCTTGACTGTTGTTCCTAAGGCTAAGTGCATTGAGGCAGAACTTCAAGAAATCACCCTCAAAAAATTCATGTCTAGAAGTTATTTTGACTACCGAGGCATGAATAAAAAGATGAAGAAAAGCTTTACACATCTTCATCGCCATGAGGATATCTCGATTGATATGCACACCAAGGTTGAGATTAGAAAGATGGACTACCGCAAACTGACTCTGAAGTAGATTGTGGAGTTTAATCTGGCTCAAATTCTTGATGGTGTTGAGGATGATGATGATATCCTAGATCTTGAGTACCACAAGCATCGAGTGGACAGTTTGCCTATTTTGCCACCTTCTTGGTCACTGAAAGTACATCTATCTGGGATAGATCTCAGCCTATCTTAGCCAACACAAACATATGGCTAAAGAAAAGAGGTCTAAGGTGTATCAAAATTAAGCTAGGAAAGGACTTTGATCATGCTGGTCCAATCGGACTGAAGTCAGAAATCAGATGGAAAGGAAAGGATGATTCTTCGGCTTCAGAAATTAAAAGTATTCCAAAGCTTACCATCAAGGGGGCAAAGCCACAGTCAAAATCCCTGAGACAATTGTTGCAGTGGAAAGAGTAGTAGCACCTAAAAGAATTAATTTGACAGACAATCAAGATGAGTTGCAGTAGGTGTCTATTCCTGAGATATCTCGTGGAGTAGATGTAGAAGTGATACCTGTCATTCCAGAAGTTGTACCAATATCCAATGAGGCTCCCATGTGTCCGCTTGATACGGATGTGGATTCCTTTCCACGGTGCACGTTCCTACAATGGATCTTCCAATGAATACTTTTATGTTTCATATTTCCTCGGTTCGGCATTCACTTCAGATCATTTCAGCAGCTTGGCGACTATATTTGATGTATATTCTTCTTTCCACAGCTTGTCAGATATGTCTATGGCACTCCTCGATACTTTTGTTGCACAGTTTGAGCATTTCATGGTTGAGGCTTCACGGAGTAGTCTAGCACTGGTGGCTATCCAACTGAGACTCCATCCATAGTCATGACAGTTGTACAAGGAGAGTTGGTATCTACTGTGGCTACTACTTCCACATCCTAGGTTGCTTCTTTCACTTTACCTCTGTGGCTTAGCGCCATTACTCAGAAGAGAAAGAAGCAAGAAGCTCCCCCGCAGGAGTTGATTTTAGACAACTCAACAAGGAAAAACCTCCTAAGAATTAAAAGGCAAAGACGGTTTAAAGGATTATAGTTGATAAGAATGATGTCAAGTATGCTGAAGTTACTGAGCTTTTGGTTGACAAACCGATAGAAGAATTTCAGTCCTTTGATTGCAAGTTCACAAAAATTGAACTTGGTAGGCAAACACGGCTCGGTTGTCAACAGGATGCACATGACGCAGTCACATTTCTCTAGAACAAATGATCAATTGTGGGAGAAGAAAAATCAGCTTAAGGAAGAAAATGCCCACCTAGAGACAATTCAAAAGATGACCAATTCTTCACAACAAGTTGATCCCATCTCTTCTTCTCTTCCAGAAGAGACAATCAGGTATGAGGAGCAAGTTGGACGCAAGGCCAAGGCCATAGATGATTGGGGTGGCCGGTTAGAGTCACAAGGTAATCAGGTGGCCATGGATGCATTCAGGAGTACTAAGACACAACAGGGAGACTATCACTAAATTGAACGAGCTCCCTACATCGTTCAACCAGTAGCTAAAGGTTTTGAATGAGGACCTGAGCGTCTGGAGGAGGATGCCCGATGTTGATCTAGATGCATTATGTGAGTACAGAGTTATTTCCTCTCAGGAGTACTTCAAGTATTTAGAATTAATGGTCAATAAGCAACAAGTTATTCAAGGGCTGGTGACAAAAGTACAAGCAGTTGTAGACTTATGCAGGGAGCAAGAACGCATGTTAAGGAATGGTTTTGAGGAGCTAACATGCAAGGTTGTAGCTGAAAATGGTGAACTTAATGAAGAGAATATTGTTATGACAGAGTTCACAAAAGTAATTCCCCTAGAGATTGAGGCGGATAACTTTGATTTCAGCTCCATTGATAAATTGACAAGCTATAAGGTTTTACTGAATCATCTTCACACCAGCATTGGAGGGTACACTAAGGACATTTCCAAAGATGCAAACACAATTCTCAAAGCGTCTGTTATTTCGCAACACAAGGGTGCACCTAACCCCGTAGTTGTACACGAGTCTCTTCTCAAGTTTGAGGCTTTCGTTAATTCCCTTTGAAGACAGTTCATAAGTGTCAGGGACACTTGGTCATTTTCTACGCTTTCTACATAGGTGTAGTTTTGTTGACAGGTTACATGTAAAATGAAGGCAAGTTGTAATTACAGGGGGAACTTTCACCTGTACAGTAGTTGCATGTAATCAGATTACAAGTGCATTAGGTCTTCTAATCTTGAATAAGTCAAAGTAGAATTTTGAATAAGTCAAAGGTGGTTAAGGGTTTCCTTTACTTTCTCCATTTTTTTCTCCACTCTTCATCTATATAAAGGAGTGGCTTCATTGTAAATAGTATCTTTTGTTTTATGCAAAAAGACTATGCTGAAATTTCTTGTGACTTGAAAACTTTGAGTTTCTTGATGCAAAATTTCTGAAGTGAATAAAAGAAGCAAGTGTTCTCAAACTTTGTGTTGTGAAGCTTGAGATTAACTGATGTATTCTTACATTGCATTGATTAATCTATCTTTGATTCAGTTTATGGTTTGTTTTACATAAATATCTTGAGCATTCAATTCGAGCTTTTGAAGACTTTGTGTTGCAAAAAGGAGAATTGCTATAATTGATAGTGGCAGCAAATACATAGAGCTGAAAGATTTTGCTCTTTAGTTATAAGTACTTTTAAAATTAGTGAATATTCAGTAAGAGACTTTGCGCCTTACTGTTTATTTAGATTATTGAATCCTAGTTTGAGATAAGTGCAGGAAACTTTGGGTTTCTGTAACTATTCCACCCATTTAAAGTAGATTGGTGTCTTTGGCGTTGTTCTTACGTCAACCCCTGAGTCATCAATATTATCATAGCAATAGGTACTTTTTGTTAAGTTTTAGAGTTGCTCATGCATTGTTGTAAAATCATTCCTGAAAAAAAGAGGAATTGAATAAAGAGAACCGCACTTTTTGTCATTTCAGTTAAGTTTCTATTGAAGCCACTTATGGTAAGAAGGGAGTAGTTGATGAGCGTTTTATGACTCACCAAACAGTAGAACAAAATATCAAAATATCTTATCCTTTCTTGATCAAAATCATTAGTGTGCTAAGATTGCGAAAGATCACACAATAGATTCCAAGGTTCCTTTAATGTCAGTTCTTGACCATGGATAAGCTCGATGGTTGTGATTTGTTGTGCAAGCGCATTGGGCACTTTGGCGGAGTAATTCCTTTCCCACCTTTTGTCACATGTCGTGAATGCATTGGAGGCTAACCGCGAACTTTGGTACTTCAAAAACTTCATCATCGTGCTCGGAATTGTGTTGTGGATTCCTTGTGTGGGCACAATCATTAAAAATCCACGAGCTTTGTTTCATATTGAACATTCTTTCATCTTTTTTGTTTTGCACTAAAGGCAAAAATTGCCCGTGTATAATGTTTTTATTGCTCAGAGCGCGTGTGAAGGTGATTAACGGAACCTTTGGTTTATTTCTCTCCTTGACTATACTGAGTTACGTTGGACACGAGTTGAGAGTGTCGACGATGGATTTGTTTCATAGATTCCACAACCACATCTTTCTTATCCATCTTGTCAAAGGATAACCGCTTTTGCTCAAATTATTGGGGAAATCAAATGCTTTATTTGTAGATTTTGTGTCGTCCTGGGATCCACCGTCCATGTCATTAATCAAAAGTTTCACCTCTTCGAATCTTATTGACGGATTCTATGACAAGCATGTGATGAAAAAAAATTTTGAAATGCTTTTATATTTTGCAAGGCATGCGATGGACTTTCCTCTTCATTTTTTATTCCTTGGCTTGGTTGTAGCGGTGCTTGGAAGGTGTCTTCGGGCTTCACTGTGGACTGCTTCTCGCTCACTTCACACATTGATTATGGACTCCATTGGAGTGTTGCGGATTTGCGCTCATAGGCAGTGTTGCAGATTCATGGAAACTTGACCACTTTAAATCTTTTAGTAGCCCATGTACAACCTTTTCTTCTAAGCGCGTGCTGCCATTGATGGGGGAATTTCTCTGTTTTGAAACACTTCATCCACCAACTCCTTGATTTTGCCGTAAAGTTTCAAATTCGCAAAGAATCAGCACCTGGAGGTGTTCTTTTACGTAGGCTTGAGGAGTTCATCATTAGTCTGGGCATGTTTGGTAAATGGGGATAGATTTCCTTTTATCTGGATCCCTTCCCATCTATGTCTCTATCACACCAGGAATGCCTTCCTTATCATTCTTGGAAGTATTTCAATTTCAATTTTGGACTCCCAGTTAATATAAACTTCCTGACCTTGCTTTTACAGACCTTAATGTTCATGGTGAAATTTTAAACGAATCACATTTGAACATAAATCGTGGCCATAGAGCACTGGCATACTCGAATGCATGTTGCACATGTAAGTAGGTTTCTCACTACTCATTCATTTCACCTTTCAATGCTGTAACCGAAATTATTGTTCAATATCTGATTCTGTTCAAATGCAAGGGCCTTGACTATTTTGGTTTGTCACATGTGCTTCAAGGGTGTATGACAGACTCCTTTCCTTGTAATGGCTTAATAAAAAGTATTACTTGGTAAGTATCAAAGTAAATCGACAAAATCCTCATAAAACTTAACAAAGATTGCAATTCATTAATAATTCTCCCCTTTTCTGGAATGTGCTTGTGATCACTGTTTGATGAAGGGTCTTCACAATTTCCAACATACTGTCTCTCGACTCCTTGACTCTTTCTTATGGATGAAATGTTGATCATCTGTAGGCGTAAAAAAGGCATTTATCCTAGGCTCCACACTGAATCCTCCAGATTCAACCAATTTCTTATTCCCTCACGTGGTCACAATTCGTGCTTACCATTTCTTCATATGTTTCATCTCTAAATGACATGGAAATAAACGAACCTTTGGACCAAATAAAAAACTACCACTTGTATTAAGACAAGGGGAACTCCAAGAGACCAGAGCCAGAGCTACCAAGACAACGAAACAAAAGACCAAACAAACGCAAAGAACAGGGGGTCCCATTTGAAATGGGCGATGTGTGATATAGGTCACATCATCTAGCGACTCTACAGGCGAAATGTTGAAAACATTTTAAAGATAAAAACTTAACAAAAACTCAGAATCTTTGGTTAGTCAATCTTACGCCATCACAAAGAGAGAAAATGTGCTTAAAAGGGGGGGAATCATATATTGGATCAAGACACATTTTATCTGCGATTGCCTAGCTGTGTGCAAATGTGTTACTCCCCGCTCTACAAGGCAACTCAGAATCCGCGAGATTAGCCATGACAAGTTATAAATTCCTCTAGACTCCAAAAGCATACTAGACATTGCCTCGCTGTCAGTCACGCATCCATACCCCCGACGAGGTTATCATTGTAATCCCGCGGAGGTTTCTCTACTTCTGGCAAATTATTCATTTGAACACCAGTAGAGATGTTCGCGTATTCCCAAAGCCATTTATTTGATCTTTTATCTTAATTTTCTTTTCTTTTCCATTTCTTTTTTTCTGTTATTGCATTTCTTTCCTTTCGCTTGGCTCGTGAGAAGTGAAGCTCACTATGGGTTAGGGAATTACAGTGGTGCTGAAGCAAGATTTAAAATTTCACATGCCATGACCTCTCCCAAAGAAACCGTGTTAATGTTTGTAGCTTCAGTCATATGATCATTTAGAATACATATAATATAAGTTGATTAATAATAATATATATTATATTATTATTAATCATATGAGATTTAATATTCAATATTAAATCTATTATTCTAAATTAATAATTGATTGATGAAACATTATAAGATTAATTAAATTATAGTGAATAGACATGTCCCATCATGGGAAATGTCTCTCCTAGCCTCTTTCCCAATATAAAAGAAAGAGAGATTGTTGCATTTGGAAAACACATACCATATACAATCTAGGAAGTGCTATTACATTTGCAGCTATCCTAAAACTTAACATGGTATCAGAGCCGGACTGCAAATTTAAGGGAGTAGTTTGTTGATTGTGAATGTGTGACTGTCTCAGAAAATACAGTCTCAGTACAGGGACCATATCTCACAAATCCACCGTTGGATTTTTCTGAATTTTAAATATGTTGGTGACAAACAAATTTTGAAGAATCTCACCTGGAGCCATTGGAGAGAAAGTGTAGGGTTCAAAAGTTATGACGGACTGTGTACGAGTCTATGTGAAATTCCTGAAAGCGGCTTTCATTAAAGAGATATATTAATTTGTTATGATCGTGGTCAAGCATTAACAAAGAAGAACATAATCAAGGAAGGGTGTCTCTTTCTAATAAGAAAGCATTAATTATAGAGTCTCACCTCTCTTGGAGCAATCAAGTCATTTCACAAGAAGACATAAGAATTGTTCAACGATATAAGAGTGGGAATTTTACATTGTGGGGGGGAATAATAACCAATGTTACATTCCCATTTGAACCATCCTTAGTGGGGAGATGATTCAAGGGGGAGATGTCTCTCAAATAATCTGAAAATGTGTTTTCAGATTTGATGTATATGGACCTTCATTGAAGCAACTTGTGTCAAGGATGTTGATGTGCAGACAAGTATCTATTATCCTTGAATATTACATTTATCTACTCATTGTAGTCTCTCTCTTCTATATTTCTATACATACTATAAGAGCTATTTGCCTTGATCTTTTTCGGGGATGCTCTTGCAGGAAAAGAAGATTGATATCAGATTCAGAGGGAGTCAGACACTTCAAAGGTAACTTTGGACGAGGAGCTCAGAAGATTGATATCTACTTCAAAAGGGAGCCACATTATCATGAATGTCTGGTGTTGCCAAGCTTGGGGATAAATCCACAGTTTATTACATTCACTCATGTTGGAATCAGGCAAGAACACTTGTGTATGGGAAACTTCTCCTGTGGATAATGTTATGATCAAAATTTCAACATGATCATGTACCAGATGATGAGAATCTCTTGAAGCAAGATATTTTCATGATTGGGGCCATGTATGGTTCCGTAACAGAGGGAGCTACAAGAGGATCTCCCAAAATTGTTTTTTCAAGGATCTTAATCATTCTGATTTAGAAGGGCAGGCCATATTGAGATGGTTTCCCTAGTGACCAAGAAACTATAAAAAGCCAAAGGATTGCAATTCAAATGTAGTTCCATATATGTGGGCTAGAAGGCTTTTATGCATATATCTAGGTCATGATATTCCTAGATAGATGGATAAGTTGTTGGATCAAAGGGCATTCAAGAAAAGAGCTTAATGCAGAATAAAGAACAAAGACACGACTTGCTCGCAGAAGGTTGACATTAGATTCAGAGGGAGACAAATAGTTCATCTAAAAGCAACCTTGGACGAGAAGGTCAAGAGGTTGTTGCAAGACCTCAAAATTAAAGGGAGCATCTAGAGAATCTGATTCATTCTGATCTCCAACGAATTAGGTCATATTGGTTCAGAGGGAGTAAACATCGGAGATGATTTTTACAATCAGGGGACTATGGTAGGACTATGGCTGAAATGCCTTTATGCTAACTCCTACGTCATGATATTCCTGGATAACTTTGGGTTCACCAAGAGTGATGCAAACTATATAAGAGATATAGTACATAAGTATGCTATTCAAGGTACCTTATCACTATAGAACATATGGATGATATTCTCACCAAGTTTCTTGCTAGAGAGAAGGTTGTGTACTTTCAAGATAAACGTGATATATTAGAGAGTGAATCCTTAGATGAAAAGGAGTTTCAACATCTGTGATCTATTATTTTGTATGTTATTGCATTTTTCTCTTTGAGAGAGAAGTCTAAGGTGAAAGCCCTTGTTTCCACCCTCTGGAATGAGACATGGCGGATCCACCCTCTGAGATGAGTCAACATGGATTTCATGTGTGTGACTTCATGACTTTATGGGCCCACCCATCCTGTGTACATTTTTAAAAGGTGACGACTTTTTGGTTAATGAACACTTGTATTATCATTATAAGGTGACGATCTTGTAATGTTGATATCATGCTGACTTGGTATCATCTTGATTCATGGATGTGCCATGATTCGTTATGGTAGACATTATGTGATGTAATGTCAGTGCACATACCATAATAGGGGTGTATAAGGAGAATGTAATGTTCTCGAACATATTATATCCTTCATATCACGAGTTAGGTGATATGTAAATTGGGTATCACGTGTTAGGTGAATCCTCATATCACGTGTTAGGTGATATGTAAAACTTGGTTCACGTGTTAGGTGATTCCTCATATCATGTATTAGGTGATATGTAAAACTTGGTATCACGTGTTAGGTGATTCTTCGTATCACATGTTAGGTGATATGTAAAACTTGGTATCACGTGTTAGGTGATTCCTTGTATCATGTGTTAGGTGATATGTAAAACTTGGTATCACGTGTTAGGTGACACTTCATATCACGAGTTATGTGATATGTGATACTATGTATCACGAGTTAGGTGATACTTCATATCACGAGTTATGTGATATGTGATACTCTGTATCACGAGTTAGGTGATACTTCATATCACGAGTTATGTAATATGTGATTTCTTAGCATCCATATGGATCATATTAGGATCCTTCTGAACTTAGTATTACATATTTATTGGACCGTTTGAGACATGTCTCTATGTAAACTTAGTATCCATATTGCAGACATCATGAGACATGATGTCGTTGCACATACCATGGATATTTATGAGCTATGGTGAATATCATGTGACTTGATATTCCTGCATATACCATATCTCCTGATATCACAGTTAGGTGATTTCTCCTCTCTTTCAAAATTAATGAATTTATTGTGACTTGCAGCTTAATGGATTTTATCTTCTTTGGCTAAGAGGGAGTGTTGATGTTTTGTGTAGCTATGGTGAGGGTCATAAGTGTTGACACAGGAGACCACTACACATTCTGTTGATCATCCTCCCTAACTAAGAGGGAGTGTTAATGTTTGTAGCTTCAGTCGTATGATCATATAGAATACATATAATATAAGTTGATTAATAATAATATATATTATATTATTATTAATCATATGAGATTTAATATTCAATATTAAATCTATTATTCTAAATTAATAATTGATTGATGAAACATTAAAAGATTAATTATATTATAGTGAATAGACATGTCCCATCATGGGACATGTCTCTCCTAGCCTCTTTCCCAATATAAAAGAAAGAGAGATTGTTGCATTTGGAAAACACATACCATATACAATCTTGGAAGTGCTATTACATTCGCAGCTATCCTAAAACTTAACAAACCGAAATGACTTAGGGCAATTGATTAGGTGTGAAAGATATAGCAATCTCAGGGTTCAAGTGTCGAGACATATTACATGAATAACCTTCTGAATCAAGTATGTGTTCTAACCTAATGATAACATAAGAGACACAACCTCAGCTTCTAAGGATCTTCATAAATAGTTATCCACGAAATGAGATAAACAAAACTTAGTGGAATCTCCAAATGAGGTTAGTAAACATGCAACGCCTTCTCGCAAATGGAAACACCCAAACCTTCAGGCTACTTGAAAAAAACCAAAACTAAAGAGGAAAGAAAACCAAAACCACTTGAGCAAAACAACTCAGGGGAAAGAAAACCCTAAACTACGAAAACAAAACCAACCTAAACTACGAGAAAGCCAAAAGTTCCACAGAGGGAGGAGGGAAACCAACAGGGGAAACAAACCAAAATCCCATCTAAACTACAAAGCAAACCAACGGGAAAATGCACAACCAAAAGGAAAAGCAAAACAAGGAACGGAAGGGAAACCTAGACTAGCTATGTACAGGGGTAGGCTTCTGGAAGGAAACCTAAGGTTGGAAATAATGTTTGAGGAATTGTCCATTGACGGGCAACGGGACTTCCTCTCCTATTAGAGTCTTCAACTTAAATGCATTATGTCCAAGTATTTTGGAAATCTGATAAGGACCCATCCATAAATTGTCAAACTTGTAATGATCATCTTTCTTTTCACGGGCCTTATCCCAGCAGAGAACCAAATCTGAAATCCGAGACTCTTTGACTTTGGCGAATCTGTCGAACCATCTCTTAACCACTCCTTGATGTTTTGCAAACATTTTGTAATGTCCCCCTTTTCTAGAGTAAGATTTAATAAAAAAAAAAATGATAATAAATAAATAATAATAATTATAATATAATTTTATATTAATTATATTATTAATATAATAATAAAAGAATGTATTATTAATCTTAATGAATGAATATATTAATATTATAATATAATATATTAATAATATTCAAAAGATAATAAATGATAGTTAAATAAAGAATAATATATTAAAATATAAAAATAGATAAATAAATAATATAATGTAATATTTGAATAAAATATAATTACAATAGAAATAAATTATAATATTACAATATAAATAAATAATAGCACAATTAAAATACAGAATCTCTAATACATAATATATTCTAGAAATATATATAATTTATATAAGATGAATTTATATCTATATTAAACAATTATAAATTCATTGGTTCCCCTAATCATCAGCTCAATAGATGAATATAACCCGATGCTAATCAACGGTCTCATAAACTATGCTAAATTGATAAATGAACACAAACGAGTGAAGGGGTGTGAGATGAAACAGAGTTCCGTTTAATGTTAAGGTTCGATAAGACAAATGACATGGAGCGATTGTGAATAAGAGGT
>MU225801.1:1076886-1098104 GCA_018584345.1 Thuja plicata | reverse complement strand
TCAATCACATGACTTGAACGTTCAAAAAGGTATCATAGATTGTAATTCATTTGAGTAATCTCTTATAGTTGATTTCTGAAAGGTAATTATCACAAAATCACAAGTTGTCCCAAGAGGGGACATTACACATTTCTAGCACTTGATCTCTTTTCTCTTCTAAATGCAGTAACTGAGTCAGAAGTGTCTGCACTCTGTCCTCACCTTCCATGTATTCTTGCATAAATTTAAATGTCGGGATCCTCAGTTGAATCGGAAAGACCAGATCATGTCTGTAAACCAAATGATAGGGAGACCTCCCTATGAAGCTCTTGATTCTGATTCTATCTGCCCAAAGGGCGAATCTTAGTTGTGTATGTCAGTCCTTCAGATTCTTGTCTAGTAACTTCTTTATTGCACTTAGCAAATTCTTGTTCATTGACTCTACCAATCCATTTCCTTGTGGATAGTAATTTGATGAAAACTTCAAAGTTATCCTATAGTCAAATGCCCAGTTTGAAAACTATAAAGATGTAAATCCGGAGCCATTATCGCATACCAGAGGGTGTGGACATCCAAACCTAGTAATGATATTCTCCTCAAGGAATTTGATGACCACATTTGTCATGCATTGTTTAAGAGCTTGAGCCTCTGACCACCTCATGCAATAATCTCTAGCAGTTAGCATGTACTTGTGTTGTCTTGAAGATGGCAGATTAATCGGACCAATAAAGTCTAACCCCCACTTAGCAAAAGGCTTTACTTCAATAACAGGTTGTAGCAGCATAGCAGGATTTCTTTCACGCACTGCAGCAACTTGACAAGTGTGACAGGTCTTCACATGTTCATATGCGTCCTTGAATAATGTGTGCTAGTAATATCCTACACTTGAAATTTGATGGGCTATAGCCAAACTGCTTTCATTACTTGTTCCATGTTTACTGTGAAAGTGCTCAATAATCTACTTCGCTTCTTCCTTTCCGACACATCTTAAATAAACTCTATCATGATTCTTTCTGTATAACACAGCTCCTTGAAGCATGAACTGTTGGCTTTTCATTCTTAAAGCTCGTTTCCGCACTGGGTTCAAGTGGGAAGGGGACTTATGATTCAACAAGTAGAAAACAATGTCATCATACCATTCGTCCAGAGACACTTTTTCCAGCATGTACACTTGTTGCACTAATCCGGGTACAGTTGTCGCAATTGTCTGTGTCAAAGCTTATCCACGAACTAGCTTCATAGGTTGTATTTCAATTTCGTATTCTTGAATGATGGCCATCCATTTTCCTCTTCTCTCCCCTAACTCATTTTGCATTAACAATGTCTTCACTGTTGTGTCAGGAACTATGGCATACACTTTGCTTCTCAAAATATAGTGTCGAAATTTCTTTATCGCCTTCACCAAAGCAAAGGCCTGCTTTTCAACATTTGGATATCTCAATTCTACATCCTTTAAAGGCCTGCTTTTCAACATTTGGATATCTCAATTCTACATCCTTTAATGGTGAACTCATAAATGCAATAGGGTGCTCATCTTTCTCTTCTAATCTCTGAGTGAGGAAAGCAACACACGTGTGTTCTGAAGCAAAGGAATATATGTAAAACGGTTTGGTGTAATCCGAGCTGACCAAGATAGGAGCATCCACAATTGCTTGCTTTATTTCTTCAAATGCTCTCTTCGCTGCAGGTGTCCAATCTATTTTTGCACCTTTCTTCAACATATCATTCAATGGCTTAACGATCTCGGCAAATCGATTTATAAACTTTCTTACGAAATTGATTTTCCCAAAGAATGACATCAACTCTTTCTAACTAGCTGGCAATCCTATCTTTGAAATGGATTCAACACATTCTGCGTCAATTGATATTCCATGTTCAGAAATTACATGTCCTTACAATTTTCCTTCAATGACAGCAATCATGCATTTCTTTGGATTTAACAAAATTCCATATCTTCTGCATCTCTGAAAAATTCTTCTCAAATTGCCCATATGGTCTTCTCTAAGGTCTGGAAAACACAGTGAGATCATCCATGTATATCATGATGCATTTGCCAACCAGATCTTTGATGGCGTAATCCATGGCCCTATGAAAAGTGGCTCCGTCGTTGATCAAACCAAAGGGCATTCTTCTATAGGCAAATGTGCCCCACTTTGTTGTGAATGCAATTTTTAATCTATCTTCTTCTACCATTACTTGGTTATATCCGGAATAACCATCTAAAAATGACATCATCTGAGATCCATTCATGTAATGTTCCCGTTTTTAGGCACCTTCGAGTTTGAGGGATTTGCCTATATTTGGACCTTTGTAAGCTAATCAGGATGACAGAGCAGGTCGTGTGGCAGAGTCAGTGGTCAGTTTCCACTTTGGAGGTCTGTGATGCCAGGATTGCTCTTTGTTTGAGTCAAATTGACAGACTTACTATTTTTAGTAAGTGTTTATTTTGGGATCGTCTTGGTTTCTATTTTTAGCAGGCCGCCAGAGCAATGGTATCAGTGGGGTATGGGAAACATTTGCAGAGCTTCCAGTTTGAGGGACTTACTATTTATAGTAAATCTATTTTTGGCAGTGTCTATTTGGGGCAGGGTGTCCTGGTGATAGGCTTGGCAGAGCATTTGTATTGACTTGGGAAGTTTATTGTTGTGAAGATCATAATTAATTAAGTTTACTTAATTAATTTATTATATGAGCTTTATTTTATAAAATCAAGTCATTAATTAATCATAACGACTTTATATTTAATGTTGTCTTCAATAATGAGGGGAAATATAAGGAAGTATTATGTTTCAAAGAGATGCAAGTTTCCAATGTTTTAAAGCCAAATCATTTAAGTTATGCAAAGTGTGAAGGAGAAGCTAGAAGTTCGATTTGTGTTGGAGAAATTATAAATGCCTTAAGAGGAGAAATTTGAATATTCTTGATTCATTTCATTCTTGGGCATTGGGAAATTATAGTTTTTAGAGACAAGGGTGTCGAGTTTGCTAAAAGAATTGTGAATTTTTTTTTAGAGGTTTGTCACTTTGAGTTGGAATTTCATTGCCAACGAATTGTGGAAGAAATACGGCCAACATTGGTGATTCTTGAAGGAATACTTAACGCCATTGAGGGAAGATCACAACTGGTGTATTGGATGCCATTTTATGGTGAATGTTCTAGTTTCTTGCTAGACGTGGGCATCTACACTAGCAGCCGCCACCTTTCCTAGGAGTTGCGGCCAGAATTCTAGCCACTGGAAGTCAATAACAAACACCTCTATCTCCTTTTTAGCTGCGGCCAGCATTGAAGACGTTGGAGACTACAAATAGGTTCCAATTTAATAAAATTGTTTGCTTTGGTTAGTGGCATTTCATGTTATCATTGAATAATTCCATTACGATTTTCAATAATAATGTTCAGAGGTTTGGGATGATTTCAATTTGTTTCAAGAATTAGATTAATTGCTATCAATTTGCAATTTCATTATTTTGAAAATATACAAAAAAATACATATATGTGAAAATATCAAAAACAATTCCAAATTCCAGAAACAAAAAATTTGTTTGCAATTGTATTTCAGTGATTGAGCCAGTTAGGCTCTTTACAGTGGTATCAAAGCTTGCTTGCAAAGCGTTTAACCAAATTTCAAACATCCAAAATTAAACCACAGTCCAGCGTTGTCGGAGTTAGAACCTGCAAGGGGTTCTTACAGCGGTATGAGAGCTTGCCTGCAAAGTGCTTGACCAAATGTCAAAATCCAAAATAAAACCACAGTCCAGCGTTGTCAGAGTTAGAACCTGCAAGGTGTTCTTACAATTCATGACCTGTATTGCTTCGTCTAAGGATGGCACCGGATAATTGTCCTTTTCTGATGCCCTGTTTAAATTCCAAAAATCTACGCGCAATCTTATTTCTCCATTTTTCTTTCTAACAGGAACAAATTTGGCGACCCACGTCGAGTGTCTGATTGGAAAAATTATCCTCGCCAAAAGTAACTTCTTAACCTCTTGCTGAATCAATGGTTCCAACATTGGATTTATCGGCCTTTGTCTCTGTCGGAACGGTTTACTGCCTGGTTTGAGTGGGATTGCATGTGTGATGAGGCATGTGTCATGTGTCTTCAAATTTTCATATCCCCATGCAATCACAAATGGAAATTATTTCATCAAATTCAGGATGCCTTCTCTTTCGTCAAACGTACAAACTTTTCCAATGTATACGTTCTTAACTTCTTCCTTTGTTCCTATATTCACTTTTTCACATTCCCCTCCTTCAGATGTCTGATACTTGAGGGTACTCAATCTGTCTAAGTCAAAGATTCTTTCAAGCTCAATCATTCCCTTGGGAATAGTATTTGTCCTAAAATTCATGATTCCATAGTCCATCGTCCATGTCATTAATCAAAAGTTTCACCTCTTCGAATCTCATTGATGGATTCTGTGATAAGCATGTGATGAAATTTTGTTTTAAAATGCTTTTATATTCTGCAAGGCATGCGATGGACTTTTCTCTTCATTTTTTATTCCCTGGCTTGGTCATAGCGATGTTTGGAACATGTCTTCGAGCTTCACTATGGACTGCTTCTCGCTAACTACGCACATTGATTGTGGACTCCATTGGAGTGTTGCGGATTCGCACTCATAGGTAGTGTTGCAGATTCATGGAAACTTGACCACTTTAAATCTTTTAGTAGCCCGTGTACAATCTTTTCTTCTAAGCGCGTGCTGCCATTGATGGGGGAATTTCTCTGTTTTTAAAACACTTCGTCCACCAACTCCTTGATTTTGTCGTAAATTTTCAGGTTCGCAGAGACTCGGCACCTGGAGGTGTTCTTTTAACTAGGCTTGAGGAGTTCATCATTAGTCTGGGCATGTTTGGTAAATGGGGATAGATTTCCTTTTATCCGGATCCCTTGCCATCTATGTCTCTGTCACACCAGGAATGCCTTCCTTATCATTTTTGGATGTATTTCACTTTCAGCTTTGGATTCCCAGTTAATATAAACTTCTTGACCTTGCTTCTACAGATCTTAATGTTCATGGTAAAATTTTAGATGAATCACATTTGAGCATAAATTGTGGCCATAGAGCACTGGCATACTCGAATGCATGTTGCACATGTAAGTAGGTTTCTCAGTACTCAGTCATTTCACCTTTCAATATTTTAACCAAAATTATTGTTCTATATCCAGTTCCGTTCAAAAGCAAGGGTCTTGACTATTTTGGTTTGTCACATGTGCTTCAAGGGTGTATGACAGACTCCTTTTAATGTAATGGATCAATAAAAAGTATTACCTAGTGAGTATCATGGTAAATCAACAAAATCCTCCTAAAACTTAACAAAGATTGCAATTTATCAATAATTCTCCCCTTTTCCGGAATGTGCTTGTGATCATTGTTTGATGAAGGATCTTCACAATTTGCAACATATTGTCTCCTGACTCCTTGACTCTTTCTTATGGATGAAACTTTGGTCATCTGCAGGCGCAAAGAGGCATTTATGTTGGGCTCCACACTGAATCCTCCAAATTCAACCAATTTCTTATTCCCTCACGTGGTCACAATTTGTGCTTACCATTTCTTCATATCTTTCATCTCTAAATGATATGGAAATAAACCAACCTTCGTACCAAATAAAAATGTTGATATGATGGCCTTTACGGCAAATATCTCTACTTTGGATAATAATAATAAATATAGAGAATATATTTATTATTATAATAAATCGATATGCATAAATAATAATAATAAATATTAGAGATATTTATTATTTATTGTTTATCTAGTAGATCGATTTAATATTACTAGAATGAAATTAAATAAACAAAGTTTATTTAAGGGCCCAAGTCGGCCTCTTGGAGCAAATGCATTTTAGTCCAAGTCGGCCCCTTATGGAGTGTTTTCTTTCTCTTATATATATGGATCAAGTCTTGACGAGAGACATATCAAAAACATAACATAGTGTCTTCTCTCCAAGAATCGATCTGCCTTGTGCGATTTGGAGCAGAAATTCCAAGCATTCATAAGGAGCGAATTTTCTTCATGATTGAGGTTGTTCGATTTGTCCAAGCGCTGGGTAATCACAATGATCCAAGCATTGAATAAATTAGCACTGTGCTGAAGCAAAATACCTCTAAGTATTGATGCGATCTTATCCTATTTAGAAGTGGCTATTAAAGACATTTATACATCTGCAATAATTCCAGCATAAGGGTTCGATATTCACCAGAAATATATAGCGATATATTTCTGACCTTGAAGGATTAATTCATATTTATTGAAGTGCCTGGACTATCTCAGACCTAGAAACAACAATGTTATTTGCAGATCGAAATCATTGGAAGGGTGAATCGAGGGGCAAATTCATTCTATCATAAAGATCGAATCCAAGAGATACGATTCAAGGCTGAACATCAAAGGTGGTAATTTGAAGTATTATTGATGCAAACTTTCAGTACCTTCAGCAGCTGAATTAGTAGATTACTATTGGAATTCAAGCATTTGCGAGGTCAAAACTTGAAGATCAATAGTGCAGATCTGAACTTGACATCTTCAATTTCCGGGTACTTTCTTATCCATTTTTTGTTTCCTGTGCTTAGTTAAATTTGAAAGACTTCTATAGATTAAACATTCCTTATGATAATCTGAAAATATTAACATGGTATCAGAGCCAAGTTGAGTTAAACATCCATTTCAGAGTTAGGAATTTTAGTTTAACTCTTTCAAAACTAAGAAACTCTATGGCAACCGGGGTTTGGTCTGGAAAATGTAATTTGACCTTACATCTTATGAGTTTTTTCAAATTCGGGATTCTGAATATGCAAATTACATTGGTTGATTATCTTAAAACATACATGAAGAGGGAGTCTAACCTTGTGGACATTTAAAGGTAGACCAATCTAAGCTTAAGAGGGAGTAGATCATCTTGAGTTAAGGAAACCCACCTTAGTGCATGGCATGTATGATCTAGAGGGAGTATAATCATTGGCTCACTTGTACCTAGTGTTGTCTTATAAACTCCTTCCTGTTGTATGAATGAGTAGGATCATTCCTTATTGGCTCAGCTGATTGTCTGATTTGCATGACTAATTGGTGTCATTAGCATACTTTATCTTAACATATTTTTGTTATATATGTTGTGTATGAACAGCTGGTTACTAACATGGCTGATTGACTCGTGGATCTAAGAAATCCACGAACATGGTCACTTGAGTCATGGAGACTCATGGATCTAAGAAATCCACACTTGGCTGGTAACCATCATGGACTTGATGTTACCGTGAATATCATGGACTTGATATTCTATCTCTTGAGTCGAGTAGACTCATGGATCTAGGAAATCCACATCCGGTTAGTAAGCATCATATGACATGATGTTACCATAGGAAGATGAATGGTTGAGGAATAATGAAGAACATTTTTGTTCTCATTATAACTAGTAGATACAGATCTACTACCATAGATTAGAGATCTATGGCATCATGGATGAGGAATCCATTATGGTTATGTTTTGAAGGATCTATGAGAGGTGTTTACCATACAGGTAAATGAATCACACAGATAATAGATAATAATAGCGGAACTTATTATATTATTCGCATATGCCAAAGATATTACATTATGCCAAGATGATCATTACAATGACCCCGAAGGGTGTACTTATACTACTCCTGGAGGCCTTCCGGAAAGTACCCGAAGGTCATGTCGGCTATATGAGACTAGTCTACCCGTCGGCTTGTCAGCCGACTACATCATCCCCCCCAAAAAGAAAAGTCGTCCCCAGACGACGTACACAAAAAATAACAGAACCAAGTGATCACAACTGAGAAGAGGGCTGAGAGGGTGTCCCTGAAGTGGAAGATGCTAACTGAGCTCGCAATGCGTAGACCTGCTCCGTCCGAGCCCTCAAATCCCGCTCTGCAATCATACGGTGTTCCAGGGCATTCTTGACCATCATGGCAGCCTCCAACAAGTCCTTCTCCTTCTGGTCCGCAGCCTCCTGAGCCTGGGTGAGAGAAGTTGCCAAGGCACTATTCTCGGCCGATAACTCCTCCAACTGTTGTGCAAAAGAAAGGCGCTCCTGGGCAAGCTGTGCCTCCATTACCAGGCGATGACTCAAAAGGAGAACTCATCATACCAAACTTCACTGACTCTCCCCAGTCATCCTGAAACCAATCCATCTTAGGCATAGACCATCTCTGTACCCGATGTAAATCCCGAACATGTGAGCCGAAAATGAGGTTGTAAACACTCAACACAGTATAGGCTCAATCCCCAGTAGGATCATCATTGTCCCCATCCTCATGTTGTTGCGACGACTCCTCAATATCATCTGTGTAAACCCACATGCCGCGGTTCCCTGCCCCTGTTGGCCTCAAAGCACAAGTATGACCTTTAGAGAAAGGCCCCTTGCACCAAAAGCAAAGTTGTCTCCTCCTCAGGTCCTCTCTGGAAGCATCATCAAATCTTCCCGTTGACTTGCCCTTGTCCTCAACAACTGGCGGGGACTCCTCATCAACATGTGGAGAACCATGTGACTTTGGGGCACCCTTGCTCCGAGATGATGCCTCAAGATCCCGGGCCTTCTTCGTCGCCTCCTGTAAAGTGGGTGGGTCCAAAGACTTAACCCATCCACGGAGTGGCTCTGCTAACCCCTCCAAAAATAACATCATTCTCCTCTCTGATATATCATGCACCATGACGGATATGCGCTGAAACTCGCTGATGAAGCCCTCTAGACTAGTTGTCTGCCGCAACTGAGCCAATTCTCTGAAATAAACCTCTAGGTCTTTTCTGTCGAAGCGCTCGATCAGCCTATCTACAAACTCCTGATAGTCAGTAATCTGGTCATGATGTAGCGATCTCAATCCATGGTACCACCAGTCATGTGCAGTCCCATCTAAATGCAAAACTGCAAATCTAATGGCGTCCTCCTCAGTCATCAGACGCAAGGCGAGGTAGGTGTCGAGCTTGTGGATCCAAGCTCTAACAGTGACCCTACCGCTGCAATCAAAATGTGCTAACATCATCTTGCTAGCCACCTATCTCAAATCATTCTGCCCCATCCTCTGTCTATCCTGTGCTGGTCTTCCCCTTGAGTGCTCCCGTTTCTGTGTCAAATATCTATCAAAATTCAGATTTTGCTTCAAGGCTGGAGGAAGGGCATCCCATTCAGCATAGTGCGTGACTATATCATCAACAAAAGGGATATTTTCAGCATCAGTGTTGGCCGCATCAGCCTCTGGTCTCATAAATCTGGGCCCCTAGGGTCTGAACTGGTCTCCCCTATCACCTGGCCTATCTTCTCTATCATACCTCGGGGTTCTAGGCTCATAATCCTTGTGCCTGTCATCAACCCGCGATCTATGTTATGCAACAGAGGCATCACGTGATCTCTCCCTACTCTAATCCCTCGGAAGAACAATCTGTCTCAACGTGTCAGAAAGCTCATGTAATACATCAACTACATGATGTTGGCCTGCTGCTAGGGTCCTGAAGGTCTCCCTAGCTTCTCTGTCTAAATTTGCTTCATTAGCAGCTGTGGGTCTTGTCGGACCTGCTGACCCACCTGCATTATTATCACCACCAAGTACTCTGCCAAACTGAATATTTGCATCTTCATTTGGTGGGGGTGACTAGCCTCTCCAGTAGTAATGCCTACCGGGAATAAATCTCCTGTCATCTGCCGTAATTGACTTCCCAAATAATAAAATTAAAAAATAAACCCAATTTCCCTGCAGGCTGATAGGAAACCGCTCTGATACCACTGTAATGAGCCCAACCTAGCTCTGCTACTAAATTAACTGACCTTTGCACAAATAACAATTGAGTGCAATAATACTTCTTTATTTTATTTAGAATGGTATTCAGTTTCAATTTGTATCTCCCATTCCAGTAAATTATCTCAGAATGTTTATTTGAATAAATTTTGGAAATACATTTAAAACTTATTCAGTAAATAAAAGTAAAAACATTTAAAGAACCTGTAACTCCTTCCAGCAAGGCGTTTGACAATGGTGGATCCTCTTCACACCCCGTATGTGTTTCAACCAACAATGTGCAACCGCGTGACCTTGCACTCTGTCCTGCGTGACCAAGAACTCGGGCTATCTCTGTCATTCAGACTGGTTACCTCCACGTGCGGCCAGTGATAGTCTTGACGCCCAATGCAAATGCTGGTCTCAATCAAAATGACCCGCGATAGGACATTCCAGAGATGATTGGTCTTCAAACTCCAAACGCGGCTTAGACTCTTCCACGCTGCCTGTCAAACACTATTCCGGTCCATTCCATATTTGATACAGCACATCACTCCAGCGTCTAGCATGGTCTCAGCTCGAAACACTAATCAATCACAATCTCTGGATCAAATTCTCAACTCCAATAATATCGACCTCTTGATGCAGGCCCCAGTTCAAATTAAATTCAGTTCTCAAAATGAATAACTCCCTCCAGTCACAGGCAAACAATACGAAGGAAGTATGATTGGTTATACTTCAGCAACCAATTGAAGAAATGGTTCCAGAAGAATCAGTCTTCCAGATGCCAAACCGATTCAGTATCAAACCCTTATACCTCAGCAAGGGATTTGATTTACAAATCAGAACTCCTTAGAGAAAACAAACAAAATATAATATAATCAATCGATGCCAATCCCCATGAATGAGCCCATATTTATAATACTTTTTTAAGCCACAATTTCCCAAAAGAGCATTAGTTAACAACTCTCTTTTTTAACTTCTAAATTGTTATTATAATAATAAAGTATTATTATAATAACGTGGCTTTATTAGTTAATAACTGGTATTAATTAATAAAAATTAATTAATAAATATGAACTCATGCGATAAATTCCGCATCTACTTCTGGTGATGACCGACTGCCATAGCCACCCACTGCACTGCCAAAAATGGCAACTGCCAAAAATAGACTTACTAAAAATAGTAAGTCCCCAGCCAAAGAACTGCATACTCTGAGCACAGTCTGAAGTTCTGATCACTGCCGATACTGCCCTGTCAGAGATAAACACTGACCAACTAACTTACTAGAAATAGTAAGTCGAGACTTACTAAAAATAGCAAGTCTGCCAACTGGGACCCTCAAAACTAGGCGTCAACTCACGAGGGTCGCGATGATGAGCTGACAAAGCCACTGCCAATAGCTGCTAAAATTGGGGACATCACATTGGAAGGGTGAATCAATGGGCAAATTCATTCTATTATAAAGATCAAATCCAAGAGATACGATTCAAGGCTGAACATCAAAGGTGGTAATTTGAAGTATTATTGATGCAAACTTTCAGTACCTTCAGCAGCTGAATTAGTAGATTACTATTGGAATTTAAGCATTTGCGAGGTCAAAACTTGAAGATCAATAGTAAAGATCTGAACTTGACATCTTCAATTTCCACGTACTTTCTTATCCATTTGTTGTTTCATGTGCTTAGTTAAATTTGAAAGACTTCTATAGATTAAACATTCGTTATGATAATCTGAAAATATTAACATCCAAGAGACCGGAGCCAGAGCTACCAAGACAATGAAACAAAAGACCAAGCAAACCCAAAGGACAAGGGTCCCATTTGGAATGGGTGAGGTGTGATATAGGTCAAAACAAGAGCCCCCTATTGCTGAGAGGAGAGAAATCTCGTGAGACATTGCCTAAAGTCACAATTTCGTAAGGTGTGGTCATAGTTACTTACAAAACTTTTAGCCGACAGAGAACTCGCCCCACCTTGATAGAAGTGCTATGCCCAGCAAAAATGTCTCAATTCCAACAATTATAACTCACAACTTGTTGTCCTCAAATTTGAATTCTCAAAATTGAGACAAACCAGGCGAAATTTGATCCAAAATCATGGTTTTCTCTCTAAAATGGACATTTTGAGATCAAATTTTTAAGGCAATGGGCTACACCATACCTTGGCCTTAGTTTTTAATTCTTTTGGTGTTTTTTGAGATTTTTGTCAAGTTTTCCTTGCTTTACCTTGCAATTTCAGGTTTTATTTCCTTGCCTGCAAGTACTCGACTTTTGAAAATCTTAAGTTTTTTATCAGTTTTTCTTGTTTGAATTGATTGTTTTTATGTTTCTTTGCATCTTAGGTCTTTAGCTTTTCGAAATTCAATCGTTTTGAGCCATTGCGATTTAATACATGCTATACTTCAAGAGAAAATGAAGGTTGAAGGTACTTGCAATTGGGTTTTTAAAGCCCAATTACAAGTTAAAGAGTTTTGTTTTGGACTTGAAAATTGTGATCAAAAGCCCGACTAAGCTTTGGAAGCACAAGGATGAGAAGTTTAACTTAAATTTGACACTTGCAATCATACTTTTGAAGTCCGATTACAAGTTCTCATTATTTGTTTTGAAAAGCTTGACTTGCAATCCATATTACAAATCCCGACTTTAAGTTATAAGTTGCTCTTTATTAGGAAAGGTTGTTTTTAATAAACACATTACTTGCAATCGGGCTTTAGAAGCCCGATTCCAAGCCTTTCCCAATTCAATCGCTTTCAAATAATGAAGTGAACCCCAACCATAGTCCAAGTCATTTTTTGAAGTAGTTGCAAGTGTTTTTAAAGGATGTACATTTGTAGTCGGGCTTCTAAAGCCCAACCACAAATGTTCTTTACAACTTCAAACATTACAAAGTCTTGGCATGCGGTTTAGAAAAGTGCGACTCTTTCTTTATCATGGTTTTTGGTCTAAACTTGCAACGCGAGTTGAGAACCCTAACGTCGTCTTAAGCATTCATCGTTTAATAAGTTTAAAGGTATTTTTAATGATATTTCGTAAGTAGTCAGGCTTCCAAAGCCCGACTACATGTGTTGCCTTTATCATAAAACATAAATATGCTTGCAAATGTGAATGAAAAGTCCGACGTTGCCCTTTAGTCAATGTTTTTAGCAAAAAAAATTTGCTCCAGCATATAAAGTCGGGTTTCTAAGGCTTGGTTACAAATATTGTCTTCATTTCAAATGCCCCACACTTGCAATGCTACGTACAAACCCTGACCTACCTTTCTTATCATCGTTTTTGGTTTGAAGACCATCTTTCACTTGGAGAGTTGGATTTAAAGTCCGACATTGGGCATAAAAGACATTTTTAACTTGTTTATGCTTGCATTTTCTAATTCAAATAAGTGATTATGATGCCCCAATCGCCGTTTTTTGCCAAGAGTGCAAGTCGACTTGCAATTTCAGCCACGAACCCCGATTTGTATGTTGAATGCCTTTGAGCTTGCTGACTTCAAGCATTTCGGTTTTCAATCTTTGCCATTTATCAAGAGATTCTTCAAGACTGGAATATGCATTGATGAGAGAAGAGATATGATTCATTTTTTCTTGTGATGCCCTAGACACCTATATAGAGCCATAATCTGAAGATCTTTTCTCAAATTTGGAGCAGCAATTTTGGGGATTTTTTTTTCCAAGTTTGTGCAAAGTCGTTTTTCTCCAAGCAGCGTTTTTATTGCAATTTTTGGTGATCCATAAAAGGATTTTTGGTCTTGAAAGATTGGATGTACTGTTCCAACAACAATACAAGTTCTTCCCAAAAAATGATGCAAGAAAAGATGCAAGATTTTCCCTCAAGGCACGAGCTTCAAAAATGCATATTCTTCCCTACTTGCAATTGGATTTAAAAACCCCGATTGTAAGTCCATTGTGCCAAGAAAAAGCCAAGTCATTCCCCTACTTGCAGTCAAACTTTAAAAAACCTGATTGCAAGTGTTTCCCAAGCATAAAAGAAGACTCTTTCCTATTCGCAGACGGAGTTTAAAAACCTGAATGCAAGCAAATTGCCTTCCCAAAAGCACTTGTAATCAGGTTTCTAAATCCCGATTACAAGGAAAAGTTGCCTTCCCCAATATATATATGCATTTTCACATTAAACTTCCCATTCTTGAGACCAAGTGCATATGTTCCGTCTACCTGCAAAGCTCATAAAAAAACCCGAAATTCCTCATGGGCCTCATTTTGCAAGTACATTTCAAGGTTGGAGCTTGGCGCAAGGAAGAACCACGTGATGAAGTCATACGAGGAAGGGGGAAAATGATGGAATGATTGAGAGCATAGAATGCTTTCAAGATTGAGATGGTCATGAAACATGTAAAGGTACTTTCCCAATAACGGCCATTATGATGCAGAACAATCAAGGATGCAGGTTCTTGTTCCACTTTGAGATGTTTCCAACAAACCTGAGCACGTCAATCATGGAGCATCTTGTAGCAATATGAGAAATGACGAGATGATGTAATAGGAGTCGTGGCTTGTCAGACACTTAGAATAATTTTCATTATGCATTTGTAATTTCATTTTGACAGATTACAAGTAGTGTAAAAGCAAGATGTATTTGCATATGATATTTTCACCTGCAAAGTTATAACATGTAATGGAATTGCAAGTCAAAGTTAATTAGGACTTGCAATGTTGAATAAGTCACTTGTAGGTAGTTAGTTGTTGAATAAATCTTGATTAGTTGGGTTTCTCCCACTTTTCGCTCTCAGCCCCTCACCTATAAATAAAGGAGGGTGCTCATTGTAATTTTTATGTTTTGGGCAATGCAAGAAAACTCCGCCAGTTTGTATATGCACTCTAAGACTTTGAGCTTTGATGTAGATTAAATTGCTTTCAATAAAAGAGGCAACTTGCTTTCAAACTTTGTGTTGATTCAAGGTGTTATGTGACGACATTTTCTGGATATTGATTGTGAGTTTTGTGCTTTCTATCAAGACGGATTTGAGCTGAATATTGCCTTCAAAGATATAATTTTGGTTTCAGATTTGGTCATGCAGACTTTGAGCTGCTTATCAAGTTTGAGATTAACATAGGACGCTCAAGCAAGGGAATAGATTTCAGACTTTGTGCTGCTTTCTTTTCTTTGTTTGTGCATGCAAGGTGGCATACGTGTTGAAGACTTTGAGCTGCACGTGTTTCATTCTTGTTCTCAAAGTCTCATAAGGAGCCATGGAAAGACTTTGAGCTTTCATGAGTTTCTAGGTTACATAAAATGCTGGTACGCTAAAGATTATTCTTACTTCTAATCTTCTATTTATCGGAATTATTGCTCCAATAGATACTTTGTAAGTGAATTACACTATTGCTTAAAGATGGTTTTGTAATAGTAACATCTGTTCTGAAATAACAGAATACGATGAATGTCCCACCCTGATTTAGCTTAGACTAATTAGTAGTTAAGTATTTTGTTGATTCCAGTAATAAGAGGGGGGAGCCTTCGCTTAGAAGTAGGAAAGACTGCGTCTCACACACTGTGGTTGGAACCACTATTTTGTGATTGATCCTTAAAACTGTCAGTTGCAAAATATCCACCCAACACAACCCATGCCATTACTCTTTTCCCTTCCAATACTATGACCTCTATAATGTATTGAAATATGATGTGCCTAATTAAATAATAACCCTTAGCAATGACCTTCAATAAAGTGAAATCTTTACAGGCACAATAATTTTCTATTTGCATACTCTGAAATTTATCTTTGGAAAAGACTTCATAAATTTTGTAACCTCCACAAATTGATCGATGAAGCACAATGTGAATTTTGGAGTAGATCTCCCCAATTTGGCTAAAATAAATTTTCGTCCTATCAACCAAGAAGAAACCCAAGGATTTTTGCCCTAAGACTTTCTAAACCTGTAGGTGGAACTGACCAAAACATCTCTTAATGAAACGAGTCAAGGATGAGAAAATGGCTTGCCCTCACCTCCTTTTAAAGGCCCAGTGGAGCAATCATGCCTGGGGATAAGCCCAAGCATGCAACAAAATTTACAACCAACAAGTTTACTTAATTCAATTACAATCGCAACAAACAAAATTCAATTCAGTTACTAACTCCTTTGTTCTGGACAATATTCTCTGATAGATTCACAACTCAATTCACTTTGGAAGTCACCAAAGGATGATGTCAGTATTGTTGTGCCTTGCACACACGCCCCATCGTGGACTAGGACCCCCCAATTTTCTTTTGTTCCCCTTATAGATTAGTTTGAGTCCACTCCGCATTTGTAGTGTTTTTTCTGAGATTTGCATTTCATCTGAACACTTGAAACATAGAGAATACCTTGCCTTGCAAAAGATTGGGTCAAGTTCAACCTTGGATCCCGCCTAAGACTAGATTATAAGGGAATAAGTAAGGAGTCAATAGAATACTCTTTGAATTGATGGGAAAGGAAGGAATTAGGTTTGGACAGAGGCTTTCATGACTTTTTACTTGAAAGCATGTCAAGAATGATTTAGGGAATCAAAGTATAGAATCATCTTTTTTCATAAAACGAATTGAGTAAAACCATAGATGGAAAACTCGCCAAGGCCTGAAAAAAAAACTCGGCCAGTTCTCGGCAAAAAACTCGAGAACTTAAAAAATTGCTTAAGTTTAATTAGAAATGCATATTTTTGCAAAATTCAATGAGAAGATGCATCCAATGAATCAATAAATGAGAACACAAGAGATACAAGCTGAGTCTAGATATATTTAAACGCAAAGTGGGTACAAAATCGCATTCTCATGAGTTATGCTGATGGTTGGAAGTGAAATAGTAAATAGTTTCTATAAAACTAAAAGTGAATACGTCATTACAATTACATCTTCCTCTTCCCAGCGCTAGTAAAAACTAAGGGAGAGGTAGAACTAGAGGGACTAGTCCTAGAAGTCTGCATGTTGTTATATGGAGCCTTATCAGACTCAAAGGTTTACTTTTTGCCACTTTTATCGGCGCGGTTTCCCCCCAAATTATTAAATGGGGGGTTTGGGGGTTTGTTCCTCTATTTTATTGATTGAATCTGCATTTAACTGTTAGATATTTGTCTTCTAATCTTAACACTACACTGGGCTTGACTGTGCCTCCTCGCTTGGTATGTCTGACTGAGTCTATGGCTCGTCCTCCATCCTGGATGTAGCTCTGCCTCTAGCTTCTCACGGCACTGGCAGTGACTCCTCATCCAACTCATCCTCAATGTCTTCTAGTGTGAAATGAAAGTGATTGGGGCCGTTTTTGCCTTTAAAAGCTGATTTTAGATTGCGGCCGAGTTTTAATGACAGACTTGCCAAGTTTTTGCCAAAAACTCGACAAGTTTTTGGTGTAAGTAAAAGTTGTAAAAAATCGCTAGGCCCAAAAACTTAGCAAGTTTTTCAACTCGCCGAGTACTCTACAAGTGTTCCAACCGAGTAAAACTACGGAGAAATGTGGGAGTTGGAATTTTTTATTGTCATGGAAATTTTCATCTTATGGACAATAATAAGAATCATCATTCAAATTGAAAAGGAACAAAACTTGGACAATTAAGAACTCAAGGATAAAGCATGATCATAGCCAGCCTTTAGACCTCGGAAGGGATTTCACAACCTTGAAAATATGGAAAATGCAATGTTACCAGATTCGCTCCTAGACCTGGGAATTCCTGGTTCAATTCGCTCAAAAGTCTGGTCCTTGTCAGATTCGGTCAAAAGTCTGCTGCAGAGACCAAAATTCGCAGGAAATTCCCGCAAAGGAACCCTGGTAGAATTTAGAAGAATTTTGGGCGAATTTGGTTTCCTGCAGGGGAATCCAGACAGAATTTTGCACAATTTTGAGCGAACTTGGTCCAAAAACACATTTTTTGACTTTTTCAAAAAAAAAATTGCCAAATTACGTTTAGTCGACCCTACAACCCTAAAAGTGACCACTAAAAAAACCAAAAAGGTTGCTCTATATGTATTTTGGCATTTTGTTATGTCATTTGGAATAAAATGTTAATATATATGGTGGCGTATTTTGCTATGTTGCTTTAATATTAGCATAGTGGTGTATGAACTTATTTGTTGTTGCGTATATATATATATATATATATATATATATATATTCTTGTATGGACGAACCCAAAACGAATCCAAACCCAACCCAAAAAAAATTGAACGAATTTCGAAGCCGAATCCGAACCGGCAACTTAGGGAAAATAAGACAAGAAAAATGCGAAGTCAGGCAAGGATGGCGCACAAGAACAATTGGTAGGGAATGCATCATGTTTTGAACATAGTCCAAGATATCCTCTCGGGGCCGCCACTTCATGTGCCCATCCGCATGTGTGTCCACGACAAGGACAAGAAAAGACAAAGGGCCAAAAAGAACCCTCTAGGTGGGGATAAGACATAAATGAGGAATTCCCAAAACCTCCTCTCCATGTACCCATCCTTGGTGCGCCTAGCATGAAAAGGTGGAGAAACACAATACAAGGAAAAATGCAAGTAAGACAAAGAGGGCACATGGACCTCCATGACAGGGGGAAGGGCCTAATGAAGAATTTCCAAAATGTTTCCTTCATGCGCCATTTCTTGTATCTCCTCCATGTGCACCTTAATGTCATGTTGAACACCAAAAGCATGCCTAGGAAGAGATGGCACACCTATTATAAAGGCGGGGATAAGCTGCAAATGAGGAAAATCCACAAAAACTTCCATAGGCCACCATTTCTTGTACCCTATTCAAGTGCACCTAGAAAGGAAAAGGCTCAAAATGTAAAATTCCAAGAATCTCTCTTGGTGCCACCAATCCAAAAAGCAGACACAATGGCCCAACGTTGAAAGCAATAAAATGCAAAAGGCAAAAATCTGGAATTCCTTTGCGTACCCACCACAAAATATGACTTCATCTCAATCCAAAAACATCCCCTACACCCATCGTTTCCATTCCAAGGATACAAGTCTGAAATCCGATTTCCAAATCCAAATATATCCATGTCCATTCCAAGAGTGTGAATTCCAAAATCAGGATCCCCATTCCACTTTCCAAAGTCCTAATCCAAGTTCAGGAGCTCAAAATCAGAATTCCTGAATCAAAAATCACAAATCAGATTGCAACCTCAGACTTATCCAAATTCCAAAAGTCCTAATTCAAAGTAGGACTTCATACCTGTCATTTCACTTTCTGATTTCCATTTCCAAATCTGTAAGATCCCCTAAGAATCTTTACTAAAATGTTCCCAGACTCACTTGTGAAATTTTGTCAAACAGTTGTTTGTCATCGTCTAAATAACTCTCATTTGTAAAGTATAATGATTGCAAAGCAAAAAGACTTTCGACTTTCATTGAGATCCATTGTATCATAATCCACGATCTATAGAAATTCCTCACGACAATGTGTTCATTCACGGCGGAAAGACTTCAATATACTTTGGCAACTATTAATTATTTATCTCCACCACATAAATGTATCAAACATTAGGATCCCATAAGTCTTTATCATCCCCCGTATTAGTTAGCTTCCTTGAGAATATGAATCGCACAAATAAGACTAGGACCCGCAATTCATAATATAAGTGACCTAGCAATAGTGGCGTCTTCAAACCAATATGCTTAAATAAATAAACTCCGTGCATACATTAAACGCCTCTTCACAAATAACATTTTATCTCTCAACGCAAATGAGATATTTGTAATAGTGGCAGCACACAGGAATACTTCAGGTTATTTTATGATGATAAAATCATCCTCCAATATATCCACTTCACAATGTCTTTCAGCAGAGTAAATTTTTGATGGCAAGATAAGAGTGGATTCGCCTTGTTTTAATATCTTCCACCAATATATAGTTTTGTTTCCCACTATAGTCTCCACAATTCTCAAACTTAACATCCCAACAAACTTCCAATATTATGCAAAATATTTTAAACTTATTTTCAAATACAGAATTGAGGCCAATAACTTTACTTCTAAAAATAGATTTCAAACTTCCAAATTGGGCATAGTTTTGAACTCCGCGTTGAATCCACTCCCAGGAAGAGCTGGGTTTTTGTCCAACCTCTCTATTAATCTGCTGAAGTTTTTCGTCCGGAGAGATTCAATTTGATGGAAGCATCAGGCAAATTCATCAATCATAAAACATCTGAACATGACAAATGCATTCCAAACCCTTGTTTTACAACAATTTGGTGAACTTTCTAGAATCTCCACTCATGGCGTAGCTTCTCGAATAAGTTAGAGAGATTAATTAAATAAAGTGACTTTAATAATATTTTATTTAAGTCACTTATCAATTAAATTAATCAAAATAAAGTCATCCCTTTTGACATTTAATTTATTTGGACGACTTTAAAATAATTAATTTTATTTATTTATTTTGCCAAAATTTGGGGACATTACAAAATCCAGATTTCCATGTTGCAAAAGTCAGAATTTCCAAATCCTAGATCAGATTTCCAAGAATTCCAAAATCAGAATTTCAAAATCAGAAATTGGAAAATTCCAAGGATTATAACCCAAAATCGAACTTCCAAATTCAGAAACTCCAACCCCAAATCCTAGAAATCACAATCCAAATTCAAATCCAAGGTTCCAAACATGAATTCCAAATCCTCTCCAGGGTTGAATACTATTTCCTAGACATGATGAAAAGACCATTCCAATTCAGGACTTGATGCAAATTCAAATCCACTAAAGTCCTAATCTAGTTCCATGTAGGTTAAGTTTATCTAATGTCTGAAGTGATATCTTGATATCAACCCAAGTGAACTCCTAAGGTACATGTTCCATTTTGACGAAGAGATACAAGGTCATAATGAGGATTGATTGCAATATGATAGACTCACAAAGTTAAGGATTATGTAGAAATGCAGTCTTATCCTATGCGCAATTATAAGGATGAAATGATGGAATGATCTTTTATTACAGGATATCTTTGGAGGAAACGACGAGTGCTGGTTGGTTGAAGATTCTCAAGGATTGGAAGAAGCTACAAGATTGTCTAAACGAAGCAAGATTATGCAGACGTTTCAACATTCTTACCCACAAGAGGATATCATACGAGCTAGAGTAATTTCAGAATTTGTGGAAATACAAAAGTACCTGGTGTTGGTGCCCAAAAACAATGGATTCACTTTTGGCCAACTGACAGGTATAATGGTGATGCACCACTTGATACCTCTGCAATTTTGGCTTAATCAAGCCAAGGTTGGTAGGCCTAATTTCACTTTGAACTATCAAATTTTCTATGTCGCACCACTGCGTACACAAAACAAAGTTCCTCCAAAGGTGGTGAATGATCCTTGGAGGAAAGCAACAAATCTCCTTATAATCTCTCCTTTATAAAGCTTGACTAAAATGGATTATACTAAGGACTGAAAAGTAATGCTTTTGAAATAATAATTAGATAATCTACAAACTACAAAGTATGAACCAAATGACAATTTCCAAATAATGATTAGATCAGTGCCTTCTAAATACTTGGGCTATAGAGTCAGAAAATTCTCAATCCTACGTACAATCGGAGACAGTTT
>MU225801.1:1064344-1076543 GCA_018584345.1 Thuja plicata | reverse complement strand
TTTTGAGTGGCTTTCACACCTCTTTAGGGTGAAAAGACATAACCCTTATTACAAATTATTTTGAAAAAACAATAAACTAACTAAAAAATAACTACCTAACTTTCGGATTTGGCTTTGGCCGAAAATCTAAAACACCTTGTGAAAAGCTAATATTTCTGCTGGAGATAGGAAATTTAATTTCCCGAACTGGGTCATTTTTAGATTTTTAAAATTCGACCATCTTCAGTCTCTGTCGGCATCATCTTTGTAGCAGGTCGAAATTCCAGCATCTCTGAAACCTTCGCTTACAGAATCTTGATTATTTCTGTCATAGAGATTCCTTCCTCAATCCCTCAACTTTTAATTAGAAAGTAATATATTTTTGTATCCCATTTCATGTACTCCATCATGTCATCAATTATTGGGCATGGAGTTTAGGATGCTATTTTTAGAGTTTTATCACTATATAGGACTCTAAATTTTGCCAAAAATTTAGAGCTCCAACACCTGGAAAGTCATGTGGAAGAATGAAATATTTCAAGGAAAAATATGTAAAATGTGCATTATTTGAAAAGGAATGGTAAACTTCCAAAAGACAAATCAAATGTAATATTGAAAAGTCAAAATTATATTTCCTATACCTACTCTTTTGTCTTATTCTCTCGTGACAACTTGGGAAGTGTGTCATTTTTGTCTTGTAGTGGGAGTAGGTGACTATTCCGTCTTGTAGTGGAAGTAGGTGAGAGGTTATATTTTAATATCTAGATGTTTCTAGAAGACAAATATGTGCCCTAGGTGTTGAGCTAAACTCCACCATTGATCTTGTAAGCCTTCTCTATAAAAGACGTGGCTTTTCTTCTTTGAAAATTTAAGTAGTTGGTAGCTAGTAGCTGTTAGAATGCAGAAATAGCAGAAGGAATTGACGAACATGAGTTTTTATAATCAGCATTTGAAGTTAATGCAAGTGAAGCATTGAAGTTATGGTGTCCTTGTGTTCTTCTGATGTATGTGTGGTTTCTATTCTTCAATGATAGTTTTAGTTCAATGATTTTGATGGTGAAACACAGAGATATTTAATAGATTTCCGGTTCATATCATTTGTATATTGTTGATGTAAGTTATAGTGCATGGTTAGTTTGAACCTGATTGTAGCATTAATTCTATTGTGAATGCATGTTTGAGTTGCACCAGTATTGTTATTTAATTATATCCTAAGTTATTTTAAATAATTAATTAAATTGAAATATTTGAATATTTTGATTTAATTAAATATCCATAACATCATAATCAATAGTCACCATCAACTGAAAGAATAGTAGCTCTCATGAAAGTAGCCTAAAAGAATTCGGCCAATCAACTGAACCCTTCCTTTTCCTTCGAAGATTGCACTATTTTTGTGGTGCCGTGCAAAGTCTAATTAAGTAGAAATTAGTTTTGTGGGGATCTATCTATCTAAAGCATCATCCATTATTGTCATCGTCCTTAGGATCTAAAACTGTAGTTAGCTTTCTAAACCCTTTTTCCTTTTGCTATTTATTTCAAATAAGTTTCATTATATTAGTGAAAGTACATAGTGAGAGATACTTAGATGCCTATTTGTAAGTTTTTTGTGAGTGCTTAGGGTTTGGGTGTAAGGCCTATGGCACATATTTTTCAAAAAAAACTATGCTGTGTATCTTTTTACCACAAGGAATGCTTGGCAGTTTGTGAGACGTTCAAAAGACTCCTAGAGTCCCCTAGACATCTCAAGGACATCCTGGAGTCCCCCAAAATTCACCGAAAACGGGACATCTCGAAAATGTCTCCAGAACTTAGGCAACAATGGTAAGACAATGAGCGGACATCCCCTCCAAGTCCCCACATCCTAAGGATGTCCTCATCCCAAAAAAACGTGAGGATTTTGGGAAGGGATGCATCCTTGTGCAAGATTGACAAAAACTAAACACTGCCCTTTTGAAAAACTTCACTCCCTCGAGCTTCCCTCTTAATAAAAGCACTAAAATATGGTAAAGAAATTATGAGATGTGCCATCAACATGCTTTTAAACAATAACAAATTCTTCATTTAGAAAACACCTTGTTTTCTGAAATGGAAATAGCCAATGGTTAAGAAAAGCTCTTGTGTAACTTACAAGTATACCTAAATGTCCAAACATCAATACAAGTGTATATAAATGAGCAAGATTCTGATATGATGAGAATCGAAAAATATGATGCGAAAAAAAAAAATTTATTAATGTCTTTATATACATCTATGTTCACGTTCTCTAAACACAAAAATGCTGAAGGGTTAGGTTGTTTGGTTTTAAACTTGATTTGAATATCCCTTTGATGATTGTCTGCCCTGCCAAGGTAAAACAATACCGAGATATCTAAACAAACAAATATAAATTGCGTGATGAAAGTTTGGTGTTGCTTGACCCTTTATATTAAAAAAAAAGTTTCTCAAAACCAAGCAATAAGATACAAAAACCCTTTCTCATGCAAGGAAAAAATTATCGAGAACCATAGTTATGTGATGTGCAAACATTTATTGCATTTCCTTATTATTTCAAGGGAAATAAGTAGCATGCATGAGACTTATTTAAAATCCAAACTCGCAAATAAATGCAACAAACAATGCAAACTTCTCAATAGATCTGTTCCAATGAGGATACGTTAAGTGTTACTCCTAGATAAGAAAATCTGTTTCACTTATTTTACTAAAAAAGGTTAGTGAATATACATGATAGCATGAAAAATCAATGTTAGGAAGTTCAAATGACAATGAAACAGTACCCCAATCACATGAGATGAGCTCTAAAATGTACCTGCCCATTCTTGTGCATCAGTAAAGTGACCTACAGCATCACAATTTGTAGCAATGAAAAGGCATCCTGGATTCTCTCGAATACAAAGTGTTCCATACCTATGATTTACAACCCAGTTTTTTGAGTACTCTTAAGAAACAAGTGTAGACTATATGTACATTATTTTAAAATTTGAAATGAAATGAATAATTAATTAATGTTCACTAGAAACCAATATAAAATTCGTAGGATTATAATTTATAAACAATGAAATAGCAATAGGACAAAAGAAGTGGGTTTAAAGGCAATTTTAATAGAGTAAGTATAATTTCAGGAATAAAATAACCAAGTGCTATTGTTTTATTTTGCCCTTTTCAAGAAAACACAAAACAAAAAAATGTAAAGGGTAAAACCTCTCTTTGCAATGTCCCTACGAAAAAAAATTCAACTACTTTGCCACTTTTTTAACTTCAGCTCTCAGGAATTTCATCAAACAATCAGTGAAACATTGAAAACCATTCAATATTTTAGAGTTTACGATTATGTAAACATGGCACCCCAATTTTTTTCAAATAAATCTAAACTATGTCTGTCACTGCATTCTATATCAAATGTTTGCATCCATGGTTTGCTTGTTTAGTTTGATTCGGTCACTTTCATTTTTAGCGAGTTTTATAATTGACTGTTTCCCCAACGCCCAAGATGATCATACCAGAATTTTCAAGCAAATGAGAAATTAAACATCATCCAACAATTCAAATCTATAAATTAATTAACTTACTGTTTAACAGCAATGGATGGAGAGTTAAGTTCAGATCTGCCCCTCCAATGACAGCAGCAGACAATATATCAACAAATTTGGAATTCTAATCACAAAGTTTAAAAGCTCTCTCTACTTGCAAATTTTGGTATAGTCCTTTACAACAGCTCCTGCAATGATTCAGGTGCTCAACCATAAATTGAACATTATGGAAGTCTAAAAGAGAAATTTCAGAAAAGTGTAGACTGTAGCAGCACTACATAAGCTGCCTTTGCATCACCTAGGAACATTGACGATCCCTCCAAAATATTCAAATAAAATTCATGGTACATCAAAACACTCCAAAAGGATTGCAATTGGCTAAATAAAATTTGACCAAATATTCAGTCTCAGATATTAGCATTTGCTCCAAACAGTTTGCCACACCTTGTACAGGAAGAATGCGGCTTTAACAAGGACTCAACCTTCTATATTCTTCCAATGCTCCCTACACCCTTGGACACCTTTCCTAGGAGTGTTGCAACCTCCCCAAATTCTACAACAATGATCTTTTTAATGACTCAAACTAGAGAAAAGAGGACAGCTAGCAGGAAAACTCATGGGTTGCATCAAAATTATTCTTTCGTTAACAAATTCAAATACAGTTGCATGAGGGGCATCCAGTCCTTAAGGAAAGATTTCTAAAATATCCGTTAATAATTTCACTCTACTCCAGCACCAATAATCCAAAAAAAGGCCTCGTGGCTTGCAAGGAGAAAACTTTTGATCAACTCCAGATTTCATAAACATCAACTTATATGAATACACATATTAACCAAAGTGTGTGGCAATGCATATCCATCAAAAACTCTAAATGGTTTTAGAAAAGCATAAACAAATTCATGATGCTCGATAATCATTGAAAAGATCCTCAAATCCACGAACAGTTGAATGTGGGTTTATTTCATAAACACTCTTTAAGATCGTGGAGGATTATCAACATGCTAAGAGAGAGATAGAAAAGAAGGAGAGAGAGAGAGAGAGAGAGAGAGAGAGTATATTAATGTCCACAAATGACCAAAACAGATCAACAGGACTGGAGCATAGAATAGACAAAGTAGCAAAGCACTATGGACTGGAAAAAATGCACTTATGTTGAGGGGTAAAAACCCTTACCAATTCTGCCCTATTTTTTCTAGTTTTGGATGTTGACATTTTGTCAAACACTTGTCATGTAAACCTTTGAATTCTGATTTTTTGGGTTTGATATGAATTTCTGAGTTTTGTTGTTTGAATTTTGGATTGATTGTGTTGCAATTGCATGTACCAAATAAGAGAGAACATAACAAACAACTTACCAATACCAAAGGAACCCTTTATTGGTGAAATATGAGGTCTGATTACAAATAAATCAAGTCTGATATGGTATTTATCAGACTATAACAGCAAGTACAAACCCTAAGTATTTGAGTGTTCAACAATTACAACATACCCGGATGATACATAACTTTAATGGCAATGAGATGAGCAATGTAGAAAACCATATGATGATGAAACGAACTCAAATCTGGACTCCAACAAGCCTGAAATTTGTATAGATAACTGGACGGTCTGAAACACAATGTTGGTTGCAATTTGGTAATGCCAAACTCTCCAAAATTTCCTCCAAACCCTAGCATTCGTAGATCTGCAAATAAATGATATTTTCAGCTCTTCATCAATGCCAAAATCCTGTCAAACCCTCCAAAGAGATTTCTGGATGAATCCACACAAAAGATGGATTTGGGTTTCCATCCAAACCACCGAGAAACTCCAAGGGTTTTTGTCCACAGATTTCTTGCATTGAAATCCAAGCTCCCAAACTTCTTAGAGAGAAATTAAACAAAACCAAGTATATCAAATGACTTCCTCAAATCCCCTTTTATAATCCTCTCATGAAGTTTCCAGAAACCATTTTTGACAATTTCCTTTTAATATTCATATTAACTTGCAATTGGGAATAATAATAAAGTGACCCCTTGTATAATTTTAATGAACTTAAAGTCACTGTATGAATTAATTGTATATTCACCTTATATCTTCTAATATTGGCACCTATCTCCATAACGCACTTTATTAAAATATTTAAAACCTTATTACTCCCAAGGTGGCAAAATAAAGTCACTTTAAGAAAATGACTTAAATTCACTTTAACCCTCTTTATGTCATCATATCATAAAGTCATTTAATATAATTAATATTGTTAAAGTTAAACTTGTTTTAACTTTAATAAATTAACTTAAATCATTAAACCCTTGATAAATGCCAATATCAACTCATGAGAATAATCCATCCACTTTCCAGATATAGATATGATGCCAACTGACCACCCCGGTGACTTACAATAAATAGTAAGTATGAGCAAAACATCCAAATGACTTACTAAAAATAGTGTGAACCACAGTGTCCTGAATCATCTATGAAAGGTGCACCACAAATAAAATAGGACATTGTGCTGAATAATACTGAAATAAGTGTTGTCAGGAATAATGTCATGTATGTTGTTGGGAATTAGTTAGTGACCGGAGGTTAGGTAGTTGGGTCACAGTTGCGAACCGTCGCACCCCTTCGGTCCTTTATATTCTTGTACTACCTTCAGGTAAGCATCATGGTATGAACGGAAAGTATACTATTGTAATCATTGTGTTTATGGATGAATGAATAGAAAATTGTTCTCGGGCTTTATCTTATAATGTTCCATGCATTTATTTGTGTAATTATTCAAGGCAGAATAAGCAGATGGTTGTTGTTGTTACAAGAATTCACATTCACAATCATCGTACGACCAGAGAAAAGCCACGTGATCGCGGACCATTTCTCTCGACTCAAATCCGGGGAACCGCCTGAGGGAGTCAATGACGACTTCCCCGACGCACATTTGTTCTGTATTGTCATCTTGCCAGCATGGTACACGAGCATTGCAGAATACCTCTCGACATCACAGTTTCCGAGGGATATGCTTCCCGGCGAACGAAGGAAACTGGTGCTAAGGAGTAAAACCTTTCAACTAATAAATGGACTGCTGTATAAAATGGGACCTGACCAAGTGCTCCGAAGGTGTGTTTTGGAGGAAGAGATTCCTAGCGTACTGAGGGAGGCACACGAACGGCCAGCAGGCGAGCACATGGGGCCGAACACAACAGCACAGAAGGTGTTGTTGGCAGGGTTGTAGCGGCCCACGGTCCACAACGATGCCCGGGAGTGGGTTGTGGGATGCGATACCTGCCAAAGGGTTGGGAAACCATTAAAGCGGGACTTCATGCCTCAACATCCTTCCCAAGCGCAGGAACTCTTTGAGCGATGGGGCTTGGATTTCATCAAACCCCTGAAGGTGAGTAAGGCTTGAAGACGTCGATATATTGTGGTAGCCACAGAATACATGACCAAGTGGGCAAAGGCACGGGCCCTGCTAGACAACTCGGCCAAGTTCATTTACAAGCAAATCATAACAAGGTACGAAATTCCCATTCAGTTGACTAGTGACAAAGGAGGTCACTTCATCAATCATTTCATCCAACTATTGACGACGGAATTCAAAATCTTTCATTCCCTGTCTAGTCCGTATTACCCTCGAGCCAATGGGCAGCCAGAGGCCACAAACAAGATACTAGTCTCCGTGATTTATAAGTCATGTGGAGTGGAGCAGGAGGACTGGGAAGAAAAGTTACCCTCAGTGTTGTGGGCTTATCGAACAACATATAAGGTCACAACCGGACATACGCCCTTCTAGTTGATGTACGGGCAGGAAGCAATTGTCCCTGTCGAGTTCATGGTGTCGAATTTAAGGATAGCGATCGAGAATAGGCTTGGGGATATGGAAAGCCTTTGGGAAAGATTATACAATCTCAACAAGCTAGATGAGCGTCGCATGATGGAGCAATGGGCTATGGAGGTCGCGCAACTGTGGCAGAAGGCCTGGCACGACAAGCACCTCAAGCACATTCACTTCACCCCGGGCCAACTAGTATTAAAGTATAATGGAAAGAATGAGATCAAGCCCGGCAAGTTTAAAGTTAAGTGGCTGGGGCCATACCGAGTCCAGCAATTCGGTAACAACGGGGCAATCAAATTATGGACGCTTGACGGAAAGGAAGTCCCTGATACCGTGAATGGGTCCAAATTGAAGCCATATTACGAAAGGCGACGGGGTGACGACCAAGTTCACACTGGCAGACCCAGTAAGTAATTCTTCAAAAAAAAAAATTAAATTAAATTTTTAAAAAAAATTGTATGGTACCGTACGGGAGAAAAAAGAGGTAGTATAAAGTCTGTACACTGTACGGTAATCAACGCAAAACCAAGAGTTGTCGTACACCATACAGACAGAAGGGAGATAAAAAAATTGGGATTCGTACACTGTACAGTCATGGTGAATAAGACAGTTTGTACATCGTACGGTAGAGATATAAAACAAAGGCAGTTCGTACACCATACGGCTAGTGAAAAAAAAAAAGAGTATAAGTCATCAGATTTTTTTTTTTAAAACCGTACGGTCAAAGGGTTCACGGAAAGAGCAAAGGCAGGAGAGCAAATCTGGACCGTACGGCCACTGTGCAGCATACTTCCGTATGAACAAAGGAGAGCAGGAGATTGAAATCGTGACCGTACGGTCACTACAAACAAGATAGGCGTGGTTTTCCGTACGTTGTACGACTCGTTTAATCAAGTGCCTCTATATGCAAGACCAACATTAGATGTACGCACACTGTGAGGAGAGGACAAGTCAGTACGAAGTGAATAAGCCAGTCCAAGCAGCATGACCACGAAGAGCAGCAAGAAGTCGTCCAAGTGTCATACAAAGCCACTAGGTAGTTAGGGATTCAATATAGTTGTCTTATATTGCACATAGCGACAAAGGAGAAAACGGTTATGAATTCAACAGGGAAACGCACTTGGAGGACAAAGTTAGTAGATGATTCCAGTAGCAGTGGTATGAATATGAATAAGAATGCGCAAGTCTTTCCGTCAGGCATGCGGGTTGCAGGTCGCACAGACACAGGCAAGAAGAAGGGCAGACTGAAAGTGCAAGGACAGATAGCTTCTGCAACTTCTTCCAGGGATCATGTCATGCCTCAGACCATCACCTTTGAAGGTCTAAATGGATTGGACTGTCGGAATGCTGGCAGGAGACACGGGAGAGCGATCCGGTAAAAGAAAGTTTGCGAAGGGCTCAGGTACAGTAGGTCATTCAAATGCCCATTTTCTGTATTAAAGGCTTTGAAGGCCCACTGCGCGCAATGGTCGAAACATATGACAGGTTCTCCAGAATTAGCACAGTCTCCTATATGAACTATAATGTTCAGATTTCCTTTACAGCCGTGGAATTTAGATGGGTGTTTGGCTTACCGGATGCAGGGCAGAAGATTGATCTGAAGGAAGAAACTCACCACAGAGGTAAAGGATTTTTATATACGGCTGATATGTAGGGATAACCTCTCCAAGGCAGAAAAAGACTCTATCAGAAAGTCTTCACAGGGCCGGGGGGTGAAGAAGTCTTTTGTCAGGGAAGGGCACTAGCAAAGTCTCATGGACGTGGTTAAGAGCAGGCTCACAAGTTCAAGTCGTGCTTCAAATATTTCTTTTTAGAATATATCCCTAATGAACAATTTGATGGGAGGCAAAGGGTATGACTAGGCCGAGTTATTGTCAGAACGCATGCATGAGTTTATGACTCTACAGCAAAAAACCTTCCACATGCCACATTACATGATTGGATTACTTCTAGACACCTTAGTCAGGCAGATTCCTCAAGACACTCTGTTGAGGGAGGTAAACCAGGGCCCTTGACCCCAGGCGAGCCTCCTATTATATGTTGGAGACACTTGCACGTCCCTACTGGTCAAAAGGTTCTTCCAGGGCAGAAGCAGCGAAGGCAAGAAGTTTTAGGGTCTGCGTCCAAGGACGTAGACAGTAGACGAGAGGAGACGTCTGAGGGCAATGACTCAGATGAGGACACAACAGAGGATGACCCCATGGAGGTGGTTGTTACCGTAGCGGCTTCTACTGCACCCACACCGGTTCTCTTTACCTGACCGATGCTATCTGAGACAGTACATCTGACTCCCCTAGTAGCGGCATTTGGCCAGAATTGCACACCCGTGAGTTTGGCTTTTGTGCAAGAGGCCTGTTGGCTAAATATTTTGCAAGTCACTAAGACTACAACTTGCAAAATGTGTGTTTTAGGCAGCAGTGTGTGAGATTACTCTCCTCTCAACAATAGGGGAGGCTCCCTTCTTACCGCAGGTGGCTTCAAATAGAACTGAACTGTACCACATAGAGTTCACCTTGCAACAGTAATATCGGTGGCTTAGTAATTGACTTAAGAACAATTGACCAAGACAGTGATGAATTTATCTAAAGATGGAATGATACAAGAGTTCAAAGTCTCTTGTCCTCACCCCAAATAAGTACTTTATTAATCTAATTTCCAATACTGAAGCCCAAAGTCTTCAGTCCTTGGAGTATTACAGCCACTACTCTCTATAGTAACCCCGATCTCCTGAAGCACAAAGTCTTCAGAAAACTTGGATTAAAGATGCTCCGATGAAATAAACAAGTTAACTATTCAATCTGAATCTAGGATTAGCAAATGCTACATAAGAAAACATTCATCAATTGTCAAGACAACAACTCAAAGTTTGTCAATCTCTATTCCTTTTATTCAGATGCTCAACTCTCTTACAATGAAATACAAAGTCTTCAGAATATTAGAGCTTTGCCTATAGTTTACTTGCACACAACAAAAGATGAATATTTACAATGAACCCCCTCCTTATATAGGAAAAGAGAAGAGGGAAAAGTGGAGAAGAAAGGGGAAACCCTCAACCACTTTGATTTATTCAAACCTTATCTCTAACTAACTAAGACTTATTCAAAGCTTATCAACAACTAACTAACTTTGACTTATTCAATACTGCAGGACCTAATGTCCTTGCAGCATGATTACATGAGACTACTTTACATATTTTCGTGTAATCTGTCAAAGATTCTACACTTTTACAAAAACTAAGTGTCCTAACAACACTTTTCAAAGAAGATTAATGCATGTCTTGAACTGGCAAAGAGACTTATGCACAATAGTTGGATCTGGTGAAACTGTTTGTCGAGCAACGTTTATAGTCTTGCGTGCACAACTTGCTGCTTTTGAAATTTCACCATTGTATCGACCCAGATCTTTCTGAAGTTGATTCAATGTCATTCTGTAGCTTGCCAACTTGTCCATAGAGCTGCAACTGAAAGTATCATCTTCTAGTTCCTGATGAACTATCTGCACAAATCCTGCTAGGACTTGCTCCTCTGGAATCAGCTCCCCACTCTCTGAAAACAACTTACACGACAGTTCTTCGAAGACCTTGATGACAACTTCTTTGGGCTTGACACATTCCTGTAAGGCTTCACGCACTTCTGTGATCAACTCCTTCAAAAATTTCTCTTTGTTAATCATTTGATCTGAAAATTCAAAGTACATGTCCTTTGAAAGAACTATTTCACAGGCACATAAGACATCTAAATCAGCTTCTGTCATTTTCCTCCAAACATCTAAATCTTCATTTTGGGTTTTTAATTGCTGATCAAAGATGTCAACCAACTCATGTAGCCTATTTGCAATTTTCTAGTAGTTCCTGAGTATACGGTGTACATCCCTAATAACTGTGATTCCTTGATGCTCCAACTGACTGCCCCAGTCATTTACCATTTTGCCCTTCTTCTCTAGCTCAACATGTTGCTGCGCATCCTCTGTACATAAATTCACCTGCCGAGAAGAAGAAAGTTTCTCAAGAGCGTCACGAAGACGATTGTTTTCTTCTTTTAGCAAGTGTTTCTTTTGCCATAGCTCATCAGTCCTCTTAGTATACTGATCTAATGCATCATGAGCATCCATCTGACAACTCACATAGGATTGGCTTCCTAACTCTACCCTTGTGATCTTATAATCTGTGCTCTCAGGTTCATCTGTTGTTTTGCTTATCAGTGGCTCGGCTACTTCAGCATACTTAACCTTTTGATCATCAATAATGATCTTCGAAAGTACTTTAGCTTTTTTGCTTTTTGTGACTCGGGCTCTATCTTTAGGAGCAATCTCGAAATCTTCCAGTGGTACCTCCAACTTCTTTCTTTTCTATGTAATAGTGCCTAGCCAAGGAGGTAAGACAAAAGAGGACGTCGAAGCATCAACGGTAACCATGGTAGTCACTGGTTCCTTCTGTGAACAAATATCTATTGTGGATGCCTTCAAAACACCTTCATCCTCTTTTTCCATCTGGAACACAAGATCATTGTTAGACATAAGTGTATCTAACCGAGGCAACTCTTCAGGAAGCTCATCAAAAACGTGTGACAAGTCTTCTTTCTGTGTTGGGGCAGCAAAGGATATAAAAGTGGCTGGCACAATAGCATTTGAATGTAATGAGGGCAACTGGATCATGAAAGAATCCACATTTGTATCCAACGGGGACATTGGAGGTTCATCACTTTTAGGAGCTGACTCATGCATTCCTTGAATCTCTGCAGCTGCTTGAACTTGTGCTGCCTCAGGAGTAGTAGAAACCTGTAGTTCCTCCTCACTATCCGAGAGATTGATCATCTCTGGACCCTTTGCCCTAGATGATGCTTCTGGTGTAGGAGCCTTTACCATGAGCTTTCCTCCTTTGATG
>MU225801.1:1052018-1063717 GCA_018584345.1 Thuja plicata | reverse complement strand
TGATCTTATCTGTTGGATATCTTGGCAAAGTGTATGGTTCTCCTTTAAAATATCCCACTCTTAGGTAAGTGAAATTTGGGAATTGAAGAAAGAGACAACCATATTCGCTGACTTTACTCCATGCTTCATTAGAGACTCTCTTGTTTGGAAGTTCTTTATCAAATAGGCATCGATAATGACCAAAAAATGCATCTTGTACCCTCCTAAAATGGATGTGACTAGCTCTTAAGGGCAACTGATCGTAAAAGGTCCAGACGAGCACTTGCATCCTATCTCCTTTAGTAGATAACCCTAAAAAAGAACCCAAGGCAGCAGCAATATAGACAAGGTAGGAATTCATATAGAAAGTACTTGTGTTAAGTACTTGCACTAGCTGTTCACAAATAGAATTACTTATGAATTCTCCCCAGAACAGTTTCTACCTTGATTTCAGAATCAAAGAGAGATACTTAAACATCCACGGCTCAAAAAGATTGGACTCTTTGAGACCTCTCAATCTGCTCAATAAGGTTATGAGGTCATGAACCTCCTCCTTACAATCGGATCTGTGTACCCCATTTGGCCATCTTACCAAATTAGGCCTTTTAGCAATCAACCAATGTTCGTTGATATACTTTACACAAGCCGTCTTCCCATTCTCCCAACTTTTGAGAGCTTTGTCAATTGTCATGTCAAGTATGGCCAGAGGTGGAGGCACCTTGAAAACCCGATCCATGGTGTCTGGATCTAAACTGATAATCACTTTTCCATCTTCATCTTTGATGGTCCGGGAGGTTGGATCAAAATGCCTAGCACAAGCCATTACGAATTTCGGTTCAAGAGCAGCCATTGGAAAAGTGGAGACATAGTGGATGTAGCTTTCTCGGATGCTGATCATTTCATCTTTTGTGGACGTATCCACCCTTTTCAGGAACTCCTCCATATTCAGACATCTGATCTCTGTGTCCCGGATCTCATCCACATAAGACGTGATTTGAGAGGGCATGATGGAGTTCTGATACTTGTCATATTGGTATTTCATCTTCTTTTTCCCTTTATCTTTAGGAGATGCAATTCCCCCTTCCGACATGACCAAGTTTGTAGCTGCGGTAACTGTCACATGGAAATTCCAAAAATTAAGCATTTCATCATTAAGAGAAGAAGAATCCATGTTAGATGTACCAACAAGAAAAGCGGGCAGCCTTGCAAGAAGATGAAAAGGAAGATAAGGTATGAAGCCTTCTAATGCATATACGTAAAGCGGGTTATGAGGCCAAAAAGGATAAAGAAAATATCTTTATTTAAGCTTGGTGGACCCCTTGAATATGATGGCACATAAGATGGAAAGGTGAGCTTTTCCAGAGGGATTGCATATGGGACAGCAAGCATTGAATTTGATACATTGAATGTTCGATATGCATGGTGGGCTTTTTAGAAACAAATGCATATAAAAGTGAAAAGTGGGCTTTTATGGGCTGACTGCATATTGGGACAGCACCTTGCTCTTTGCATTTCTTTATGCATTTTGGGGAAGAACATCATCGAGAATGGGGTTTTTAAGCCCGACTGCATATGAGAATAAATGACATTCTCATATGCAACTTGGAGAAGATGAGAGAAGAAGAAGAAAAGAGACATATATACAAACAACTAAACACAAACAAAGAAGGGAAACATAAAAATATACCTATTCCTTGTATGCAAAAAGGGAAGAACACAAATCTGATTTTCTCTTAAGCAAAATTACAAAATTCTGCAAATGATAAAATGAATTTTGAATTTAACTTTGAAGAGAAAAGTACAGAATATATAACTCATTATTTTGACATCTTCTCCATGCAAAGTTAATGTCAATCCAATGAGTCATAGTTGGGAATGACATATGTCCTCAATGCAGCCCCAAATTGCTTTAAATCAGCAACTAAGAGGAAGTTTTCAACAACATGTGCCCTATTTCATAGCTATTTCTTTCTCATTTAAATGCATTTCGAATTTTTAAATGCAAAGAAAGAAACATTCATAAAACACTTACCAAATCCGCTTCGATTTAGGAGCAAATATTGCAGATGTTAATGGCGGATTTCTTGGGGAAAGAAAACGTTTTATTCCATGCATATGACTTAGGCGAGCTTCCTCAAACAAAACGCACCTTTGCATGGATTGAAACTCAGATTTACTATGCGAAAAGCTTCATAAAATCCCACCGTGCTTCCATGGAGAAAATCGCAGCACCGTTTTGATCTTCCTTTAACATATGAGGATGCTAAGTGCTACAAGATTCAACGCTATTTACTAAATACGAAACCACGGTTTTATAAAAAGCCCTACATACATTTCGATATGCTAATATGTATTTCGTTTTTAAAAACCACGCCCTCCACTATAAAAACCGTGATCACCTTTCTTTAGTGGAAGCATATCTATATGCCATTCCTTTTAAATTCGACAACCTTCACTATAAAAGCCACGGGTTTAGGCAAATCGTTATGTATTTTAAAGAAAATACAACGTCACATATGTTATGTCACCCCAAATCGACGCCATATAAACTGCGGGCTCCTTGAAAGGAAAAATTCAAATGCATATAGCTACGGGTTTCATAAAGACTGCCCATATATGTTTTGAATGATATGTTTTGAGCTTTAAAAACGACGCCTTCGATTTTTAAGTGAAGACATCTTTTTTAAAAGACTTGAACATGTTTTAATATATCAAAACATATGCTTTCAATAAGAAAATTGACACCTTTAGAGTTTTAAAGGTAAGACATGGCCTTTTTAAAACTTAAAGCATATGAGACAGCACCTTTTAAAAGATATGTTTTGGAAAAGAAAATCAACACCCTCCATCCTAAAGGAAGCCACGTATTTCCAAAAAAGTCTTATATACTTTTAAAAATGCCAAATGATATGTTTTGAAATCAGAATTCAACACCCTTTGGTATAAAAGATGAAAGCATAAGCATTGAAAAGAATAAGTTTAGCAAGCATACACATATATGCATACTTTGACTAAAATCCCCACCATTTACTTAAGTTATAAAAGCATCTTTTAAATAACTTAAAAATAAATGCAATCTTATTCAAAAAGCCCATCTTGTTATCATTTCTCAAAGACGTGCAGTCTGTCTGAAAAACTCCACCGGCGGGATCTTGAACAGCCTACAACTTGAGCTAGACTAACTCAAACGACACCTCTGAGAGCTCAAAACGAGCAGGAAGACAAAAACTACAAACCTAAACCCAAAACAAAAACAAAAACCAAGGAAAGTAAAGCAAGAAAAACGAAGGAAGACTTAAAGACTGGATGTTTTGTAAAACTTGAAATTTGAACGAGAATCAAGGGATAACTAATTTCGTTAAGTAAACTTCATCCAAAAAACCGACCAACTTAGAGAGAAACTACCAATCGTTTTGGAATTGCGTAGGGTTGCCCCAATTTTGGGGAATACAAAATTGAGGACAACAAGGCCATCCCTGCTTTTGGTCAGTCGCGGACACCAGTAACCATGACTCCATTAGTAGTGTCAGAGGCATTGCCTTTAGTAGAGGTACCTGTGGCAGAAAGGGTAGATGAGTCGAAGAGGTTGGATGGTGGAGATGTCCCAGAGAGTGAGAAAGAGAAGCCCGTGAGGGAGGGCCAAGTTCAGTTGGACGTGGTTGGTACAGATGCTGTGGTTACAATTGATGCTGACTTATTGGTTCCACCTCCAGCCGATCCTTCTTCCATTAGGTATGTGCAGTTAGCTCAGTCGGCGCTTCTAGATGGCACCCTTAGCCCCAGTTGGAGCGGCAATTCTCTCTCCCCGACAAGATGTGCCCCAAAGGTGATCTATTTGGATGCAGCGGCCTCACCTACAGGGGTCCACACTGAGCACTTGGCAGAGAAGGGTTGTGCAATGGACTTGGGCAAGGAGGCCATGCACTTGGCCAATATGAGTACCGTAGTCACCATGGGGTTGCTTGGGCCTAAGTCCATCATTCCGCCGGAGCCCTCGACGGAGCCTGCCAGGGAGGACATTGAGGCCTACCTCGCAGACATGGTTGTCTGAGGCCGTCAGGTGGTGGCTTCCGCACAGCCTCGGGCTCTGGAGGGTGTAGCTACCGATTCGGAGCGGTTGTTGACCTTTGTACGGGTTGTTTTCCCCACAGCTTTTGCAGCCTGTTTTGAGACAGGGGGATGGCCCACCCTCGAGACAGTGGAGACGTTGACCGCCTGGGCAGTTGATGAGTCAGTGGTAGAGAGCCGAGTGGAGGCTCTTGTCAAACAGATTGAGCAGGCCTTCAGGGAGGGCTATGACACCCTGAGGCGTATGGAGCATTTTTCCATTGGGCGTGAGACGGCACGAGTGGCCGCACAGAGTGCTCGGGAGGAGCTGACCACCCGATTGGAGGTCGTCGAGGGGGACTTGGCTCACAGTACCCAGGAGTTGGCTGGCCAGCAGGCAGCTTGGGCAACCGAGCGAGCCGAGTCGGTAGCTCAGTTGGAGGCTGCCAGGACAGAGAAACTGGCTATGGATGCACAGGTGGTAGCGTAGAGATCTTTTGAGCAGCAGTTAGCAGAGGTGGATACAGAGCGGAGTGCCTTGGAGACTTTCTTCACCCAAGCTTGGGAGGATACCGACAGGAAAGAGAAAGAGTAGTTGGAGGCCGCGATGATGGTTAAAAATGCCTTGGAGCATCGAATGGTTGCAGAGCGGGACTTGAAGGCTAGGACGGAGCAGGTCTATGCGTTGTGTGCTCGCTTGGCTTCTTTTGAGCTGCAGCAAGCCTCTTCAGGGACGCTTCCTCAGCCCCCTTCTTCTCAGTCATGATTTTGTTGTTTTAGTTAGCATTGTCTCCATTTTGTTGTTAGTTGTCGGAGACGACTTTTTTTTTGGGGGGGGGATGATGTTGTCGGGAATAATGTCATGTATGTCGTTGGGAATTAGTTAGTGACCGGAGGTTAGGTAGTTGGGTCACAGTTGCGAACCATCGCACCTCTTCAGTCCTTTATATTTTTGTACTACCTTCAGATAAGCATCATGGTATGAACAAAAAGTATACTATTGTAATCATTGTGTTTACGGATTTTCTATTCATTCTGGCTTTATCTTATAATGTTTCGTGCATTTATTTTTGTAATTGTCTAGTTTACCCTAGGAGGCAAACAATAAGGACCAAAAGGTCAGCTAAAGAGCTATAGAACACCCTCAAAAGGTCCCCTTAATCACCACATTAGCCTACGAGGACCACTCATAATATGCTGACCTCTGAAAATAACTGATGCTTAGGAAGGCACAAAAATGGGGGCATTACAGAATGTATACTTGTAAGTAGTAACTGTTGAAAGAACAATATATGGCTTTAAAATCGAAAGTTGAGTGTTCCTATTTGTCACATTTTTTAATCTAATTGCATTTTGTCTTATGTATTTATTTCTTCTGATTCAGTCTTCATTTTATGTTAATTGTCATTGCAATTTATACTTGACTTTATGGTATATACTATAAAGAAAATAATAAGCCATAGCTTGCACACAAGTAGTTAGAAGTAGAACTGCAGGATTAAGATCTATGTTGATAAATTTCCAATTGAAATATCTAACATAATTACATATCCAAGGATGGGAAAACTATAGGGTCTTAGTTTAAGGGTATAATACACTGAACCCCTCTCATGTCAGTAGAGAAGATGTATATTGAAACAAGCCAGAAAGAACCAAGCATCTGCCTAGGAAATATTGTTATTAAACGAGAAATCATACCAAAAATTTTAGAAGGCTATAAATAATGAATACTTTCAAACATGTGTACAGCATAAGGTTAGATATAAAAACTGCTAGACACATTCTTCAGTCATTCTAACTATATGGTGCTGTTTCTTAGCACTTTACAAAAATGAATGCAAAACTTACTGAATCTTGTAAAAATTAATAAATTGGTCAAATCCAACCACAACTGCTCCAACCTACCATAAGAGATTTCCAAGTTAATGAAATGTGTCTACGAACTAAATATAGGAAAATACAAAGAAATAGTGTCACAAGCATTAAAAAGAAGACAGAAGTTGCAAAAGGAAAAAAAAAAGTAATCAGAAAAATACATCTTTGTCATGCTCCACAAAAAATCCAGGTCCAAATTGTATTGTTTTTTCACCATCTTCCTGCCAAGAATAAATCTAATAAATCAAATCCACATTCAGACTTTAAATTTCACCCAAACACATTATTCTTAAAAATTAACCAGATATTAATGAAGCCCTTAAATTTAGGACATACCCTTTGTAATCCATTCATCGATAACACAAATTGCATGTCCAAAAAAAAATAGAAATTGTTGTTTGAAAACAATTGCAGTGTATTTCAATTTGACAGTACATATGAGTACTGTGGGGAGTAACAAGGCTTTGGATATCAACTTTGACCTAATCTATGCTTCTAAACAGATTAAAAGGATGCCTCAAACTAAATTATTATTTTATAAAATCTATGTTATATTTGAACCAAAACTGTTTTGTAAGACAAAGAATATGAGAATATCTATACCATCCTAATATTTATATTCAAGCATATATCTTTAAAGCATCCTAACAAATGCAAATGGTATTCACGCTCAATAGTGTTAGCTTTCATCTTTCAATGCGACAAGAAATAAAATAGATTGTAAGAGAAGCCCTCTTCCAATTAGAAGAGGAAGTTCCCTATAACAAAAATAAAACCTAAAACCCTAATTAGAATTGTGTAGTTGCTATTTACAATTTGTACAAGTGTGTTTTCTCAGGTGTTTCATGCATAGCAATGTTTGTGATGATTGTGTTGGCTGCTCTAACAGCACACTACTCTCATGATGATCACTTAATTTTTTCAGTCTTTATTCTTTGAAAATTTTCGCTAATGCTTTGATGTCATTTAAAAGCATAGTTCCAGGGCTTGGACTCGGCGCGGACTCAACAAGGCTAACCCAACTCGGGACCCAAGACTTTGCAAAAAAAATTGGTAAAAACACTGCAAGACTCGACAAAGTGAAAAACCCAAGAAATTTAGGGGTTTTTAAGGATTTAAAACTTGTTTCATGCACCCTTCATTAAATAAACCTTAAAACACAATAACATCATCAGATAGAAGCTAAGTTGATCACATAAACAAGTTTACATCAATCAAATAAGTATAAACTATAAACACAAATTGTAGTTTTAGGAAATAGCACACCTGATATATAAATATTCTCAAATATATACAAAATTCATGGAATATGAAATCCATGGCATCAAATGTTCCAAACAAATATCAAAACAAAAATTACAATTCTATGGCTCAGTCGCCCAGAGGAGCAAGAATCCTTCCTATGAAGGCATCTAAAGGTCCTGGATGATATAGCAGCCATAATATTTTTTAAACTACGAATATGCAAAGATTTGCAACAAGGGATATGTATTATGTAGAGCTTTATGATCATGATATATCACTAACCTTTTACCTTCTTAGACTTATAGTTTGATGGGGGTTTGGGAGAACACCAAAACAAGGTTGAGGGTACCACCCCTTGCGAGGGTTTGAGGGTGAGAGAGAGGGGTAGAGAGATAGGTCTAGATCTTGGAGGATAGAGGACAAACCGAGATAAAAAGAGGTAGAGAGGGGATAGGGGAAGAGTGATAGGGAAAGAGATAGGTCTAGAGTTCAAGGAAGATAAAGAGAGTCAGAGAGAGAAAGCGAGAAAAAACTAATAGAAGCCTACTAATAACTGAAATTCGACAAAGTCTGAAAAGTTATAAGATCTTCTAAAACCTAGAATTTGCATTGTAACTCCTAGAGATCTGAAATCACTCTCAAACATTCTAACAATATATACATGAAATATAACTTAAAGTATAAGAAAGGAAAAACACATATTGAAATGTGGCTTATACTTAAATGTCATGTTTCATGTATATATTCTACTAAATTGAAGAGAATGAGACTGACTTGAAGGCAAAGATGGGGAGTTAAATGTTACATTTTGTGTATGTTCTAGAATCATAAACCCAAAAAACAATAAAATTTTGAGACTTAACAAAAACAAATCAGTTTTCACCAAGTTTGAGCATCCAAACTCACTCAGACTTGGTGAGTTTGGCACGTCTCAGCCAAGACTCGGCTGAGTCCGAGTCGAGGCCCGTCAGACTCGTCGAGGATCACCCAGCTTGGGACTTCCGAGTCTTTGTGATTCTCAGCAAGTCTCGAAACTATGTTTAAAAGTTGTATTGATATTATATTCATTTGGTGAAACAAACGAGCTATTTCAGAAACCTACATACTCTAAACATCATGAGGCAGCATACATATTTGTCATAGTAAGTTATTTCCATCCTTTATATCCTAAAATGATATCAATATCAATTTATCTTGTAGCCGTCAAAAAGAGCTTCACAAATCTTTGCACGGGATGTAAAATAGAATCGAGATGCAAAAATTATGACTTTTTTGACACGGTTGAAGGTTATTTTGCACTTCAGCACACTAACACTTTTGTAACAACATGCATACTTTACTAGTTGGGCAAGCCTCTATCCCATTGTTATAGTTTTACTCTTTTAGAATTTGATCTTCACCATCTTGTAGCCATTGAAAGGAACATTCTAATGCTTCAAAAAAAATGAAAAACAGCCTCTATGCAAAAACTATTGCCATTTTGGTGCGCTCAAAGGTTATTTTAACACTTTGACACTTCTGTCAAAGTGTACATGTAGAGCACTTTTTCCTCCAAACGTGACTTTATTATTATTTCGTAAGTGACACGAATAGGTGGGTGCAGGTCGGTAGCACTTTGGCATGTTTTCCTAAAGTGTCAACAAGGTACACTTTTGCACCCAAAGAAATTAAGTTTTACTTTAAATTTCACTCACTTTGCTTTTCACTTGACTCAATGCAATGATGGAGCACTTGTACACTCTTGAGTTTAGTCCATTTTGTTTCAAAATTCACTTGCATCAATGTACCCAGCTTGAAAACCTCATTATTTCCATTATTTTTTGGTCAAATTCCAACAAATTTGAAATTTTGGCCAAAAAGCACACCTAGTGGAGCATTTTCACACTTAGTACATTTTCACCTTTCGGTACAAAAAGTGCACTTCTTTAACCTAAAATGCTTTTCTCATTTTCCTTCACTATTTGGCACATCATTAGAGTTTTTTGTTCACATTGGATTCAAGTGACTTTTTCTAAAATCCAATTGCACAAGTGAACTTAGATCGAAAAAACCATCTTGCATTAAATTTTCAATAGAATCTATGAACAGAGTACCACCAAAACACACTTTTGAACTTGGAATACCAATGGAGCTTTTCAGCACTTTGACATTTTTTGCCAAAGTGTTCATTTGGTGCACTTTAACACAAAAGTGACCTTTTTTCTACATTTCAATTTAACTTCTCTCTTTTCACTTGACCTAGTGCAACATTGTTATTTTTCAAGTATACTTTTGAATCTCATTCAATTCTGCAAAATCTGATTGCATCATCACATATAGCTTGAAACATTCTGCATTTAACTCTATTAATGACAAATCTGGATAACATTGAAAAACTATAATGAAAGCGTGCTAGTTGAGCATTTTAACATTTTTAGCAATCTTCACATTTTCCAAAATCCATCGTGCCATTGTGTTCGACTAGAAAAGCTCTTCATTCCCATAAATTTCCATGGAATTCTAACTTCAAAAGTTTGACCAAAAAGCACATTGACTCCTTTTTGCACTTTTTACCAATGTTATAAGAACCCCAATGGTTCTCCAATTTCCAGACTTGGCAAATGATGAAATGTGTTGATGTGTTTGCAAATATATGTGACTTTTTTGTATTTTGGAGTTCTGATCTGAATTTTCTGATTTGATTTTCAGAAGTTTGGGTTTATGTTTTTTGTGTTTCTTTGACATAGAGATGTAATAACAGTAAATGCATAAATTAAACTACCTGAAACTGTTCAGGAATTAAGATCTTACTAGAGAGAATTTAATGTTATTTTTTTATGTTGCTCACAGAATATTATCTTAAATACATATATAAATATATATCTTATGCTGAAATATAATTGCAGAGATTATGTCTTTCGTATGTTGCTGTGGTAATAACATGCACACTGTTATTGATGTTTTTCCACAGCCACATACGACTATGTATATATATGATAGAGGAGTCATGTCTACGTAGAGACATGACCATACGTGGCTTGAGCCACGTAGGGTCATGTCCTACGTAGAAATGCCCTTTCAATATCGTGGTTGCTGTTTATATAAACCGTGGCATTATAATATACACATGATGTGTTATGATAACTATCAGTCAATAGTTATACATAACACATCCCTTAATATATGATGTGTTACGTATAACTATCGACCGATAGTTATCGTAACACATCCTTTTAATATATGATCAGCAACGACTAAAGTCGATTCCATTAACAATGAATATGTATGTTACGTATAACTATCATTCGATAGTTATCGTAACATACGGTATTAATAATTATCAAGCCCGAACCAATATATAATATATATTAAGTTTAATCGACTATTACAAAAGTCGATCCATTCTTACTTAAGCATATCAAATCTGATCAATATAAATTTCTCTTGAATATATATATATATATGTATGTATGTTTATATTGATAAATCAATCAGATTGAACCTATAATTTAACACTCCCTCTTAGCAAGAGAGGATTGAACAGAATCATGACATCTGAATGGGAGATTATAATGACGTGTGTTATCGTAATCCCTGACTCAATTTGGAACTGGATTTTAGTGATAACACTTAATCACAACATAACTTCACATCAGGATAACCGGCACAGTCCAGGACATAAGTTTAATGTACTCAATCCTGATAGAAGAGTTATCACAATCCCGGACTCAATTCGAAACTGGATTTAGTGATAAGTAATAGTGTCAAGATATCCGGCACATTCCGGATCAATAACTTGAGGCACACGTTATCATAATCCCCTACTCAATTCGGAACTGGATTAAATTATAACTTCGAAGGATTTAGTGTTAGGATAGTAACTTAATACAGTCACTCTTGACACTAGGTCAAACTATTGTTTAGGTCGTCACCTTACAATAGTGACCTAACACACATGAAAGATCGTCACCTTTCAAAACACAATATTGCAATATTTTATTTATATTTATTCATGAATACATCAATTTACATATGAATGAGATTTAATCTCAGAAATTTAATCACAACTTAATCATACCAAGTTTCTTCCTGAAGAACTCAATTTTCAACTTTGCAAGAGGCTGGGTAAAGATGTCAGCATTTTGTTCTTCAGTACTGATGTAGATCAATTTGATAACATCTCTGTCTACCATGTCTCTTATGTAGTGGTAAGGAATTTCTATGTGCTTGGAACGATTGTGAAAGACTGGATTAACCGAAAGTTTAATGCAGCTTTGATTCTCACAGTGAATTACTGTGGGCTTTAGAGGCTTGCCGAACAATCCAAAGAGTAACTTCCTTAACCATACTACTTCTCGAGCTCCCATGGAAGCAGCCATATATTCTGCTTCTGTAGAGCTTTGAGCAACTGCTGATTGTTTCCTACTGAACCAAGAAATCATCGCCGATCCAAGACTAAAGCAACATCCTGTAGTGCTTTTACGATCGATTGAATTTCCAGCCCAGTCAGAGTCAGAAAAACCTTGGAGTTGTATCTCAACATTCTCGTATTTTAGGCCAAATCCAATCGTACC
>MU225801.1:992441-1051497 GCA_018584345.1 Thuja plicata | reverse complement strand
CTGGGAGCTTGCTTCAGGCCGTAGAGAGCTTTCTTTAATTTGCAAACATAACTATTTCTGTCATGAGTGGTGAAGCCTTCCGGTTGTTCTATGTATACTTCTTCTTCAATAACACCATTTAGAAATGTTGTCTTTACATCTATTTGATGTATCTTCCACCCTTTAGATGCTGCAATGGCGATAATAGTTCTCACAAAAGTATATCGAGCAACCAGAGGAAAGGTTTCTTTGTAGTCAATTCTGGCCTTTTGAGAAAAACCCCTGGCAACAAATCTAGCTTTATGTTTTTCAATACAACCATCTGAAGCATATTTGATTTTGAATAACCATTTTGAAGAGACAACTGATTTCCCTTGAGGTCTTGATATTACCTCCCAAACATCATTTTTAACAATAGATTGATATTCCTTGATCATTGCATCTTTCCAGGCTTGACATGTTAAGGCCTCTTTAACATTAGATGGTTCATATTTTGTAAGCTCAGTCATAAGTGCAAGATAGCATTTCTGATTTCTTGTTCTCTTACTTCCTTTAAATATTTCATTTGGTTCAACATTATTTTCTTCAATCATTTTTCTTGCCCATAGTGGCATTTTCTTCTTGTTAAGAAATTCAACATCTTCAAGGTTAGATGAAGGGAGTTCATCACTTTCTATTATGTCCTCTCTTTGGTTCTCAGTTATGTAGTTTCCATCATCTTGTAAGGCATTCTCCCTCTGATTCTCAATTGTGTGATTTTCATCATTTTCTATAATATTCTCCCTTTGATTCTCATTTGATCCCTGTAATGACGCTATCTACCTGTCTCTAAAATTTTGCCTGTAAAAGCTTGTGTTCTTGAAATTGAAACTAGTTTGATACTATGATGAAGAAAAGGTGCATGTATTTCCATTGACCAAGTAACCAACGGATAACTGAAGAACATAAACACCCTTCACTAGTCTCCAATACCCAGATGTGTCTCAAAATAGAATCCGATCAAAATAATAAAAGTTGCAGAGATTTATTTATTTAAATGGATGACGCACAGTAATCTAAGATAGCATAAATCTCAGTCAAGTTCACCGTTGAAACCTTCATAATTTAATTCCAGGCATAATCCAAAGAATGCTATTAAGTCTAGAATATATTCAGAACCAATACAATGCACCTGGTACTTGATGTCGAATGGTGACATACAACCCGCAACGCCTGGTGTAAGAGTTGTGTTCCGGTACTGTTAAAGGCACACTGGCTATCGGGTGAGGAAGGAACGGACCATGCTAGACAGCGGATGAGACTGTCGGCACTCAAATCAATGTACCCGCGCCTTGAACCCGGGCTCCAATATATATCCCTCTCCTTGTCGCTGCACACCACGCCAATACATAACCGTGGCCACCAACCTTATATCCTGTCCACTATGATGGAGTGTGATGGAGCGTGAGCAGGTCAACGTTTACAGTTGCTACTTCTCTAAGCCACATGTCCTTTTCGATCTCAATGCAAATGCCTTCCCATACACAATGCCTTTGTTCACCACGGTTCCAATGCAATGCCCGCGCGAGAGTTTCTTCTCGACACAAAATCTCACTGACTTCTTCCCATAGCAATAGTGTCTCAACAATGCTCAATGTCGAAGTCTAGTATTAAGTTTAAGCAATCTTTGTTATGTTTTAATTCTCCTGCCGTTAAATCTGCACTTGCGTTTTTTGGTGCTGGAAGTGATGCCGATTTTCTTTATTCTAAATATGATCCTAAGTACTAAAACATTAATGTCTGAATTCCTTTACTTACAAGGACCTCGATGTGAAATCTAAATTAATTTCACCAATATGAGAAAAGTTGGGGCTACGTCCAGTTCCTCGAATTCTTCCCAAGGTTTTGCATCCTCAAGAACAATATAACCAGTCACATACGCAACCAGATATTTCAATTTATTGTTTATATTATCTCATGGTGCTTTTCCCAAGGAAGATCTCTTTCTTTTATAACCTTGAAGTGAGGGAAAGCAACGCTTTTTAAGAGATGTGGGATAAAAGGTTTCATAAAGTGACTTTAAGTCACTTAAGTCACTTTTATAATATAAAGTACATAAAGTGACTTTATAATTCCTTATTATAAAGTAAAGTGACTTTTCTTTTAAAAAGTGAACCCAGTAATAAAAGCTCGCCCACTGAAGCCTGTGACTGGCTGACATCCTCTGACAAAGCCATTAGCCTACCCGGATGGGGGAGAGACTAATCTGGCGCTCTACTAGCCTACTGCTGGATTGGGGACATTACAATCCTCCCTTCCTGGGATTGCTTGCCCTCAAGCAATCTCAATGCTGGGTGCTGTAGAATGGACTCACCCTCCCAGGTGGCGTCCTCCATCGGCAAGTCCTTCCACTGTATCAAGTATTCCCTGATAGCTCTGTTCCACAATGCCCTCTCTCTGGTCTCGATTACCTTTGCTGGAAACAAAATCAATTTTCCCTCTTCATCAAGTGGGGGTAATCCGACTGAAGGGGTAATCTGTTGTCCCACTGCCTTACTGAGGCAAGATACATGGAAGATGTTATGAATCCTGCTGGCAGCCGGCAGCTCAAACTCATATGCTACCTCGCCAACCCTCCTGATGATGCGGTAAGGACCACAAAACCGAGGCCTGAGCTTTTCCGATCCACTCTTCTTCAAAGAACTCTGTCTGTATGGCTAGAGACGAAGGTAAACCAAATCCCCTGCCTCAAAAGTCCACTCTACCCTATGTCGATCAGCATAGATCTTTTGTTGATTCTGTGCTCTCTGAATGTTCTCCCTAAGGGACTTAAGGATATCCTGATGATCCTGAAGTCACTCCCTCGCAATCGGCGCCCTGCTGTCCTGAAGAGCCAAGTCTATGAAAGATAATGGCTCGCTGCCATAGAGAACTCGAAATGGCGACATGCCAATAGTCATATGGTAGGTGGAGTTGTAGCAAAACTCCCCCAAATACAGCCATCTGACCAAGGCCCTCTTCTTCCCTGCTACATAATTTTTGAGGTACCCTTCCACCCACTTGTTCACTATGTTTGTCTAGCCATCTGTCTGCGGATGGTAACTGGTGCTGGGGGTCAATTTTGTGCCTGCCAATCTGAGCAGCTCCTGCCAAACGGTACTAAGAAATTTACTGTCCATCTCACTAACGATGGTCTTGGCAAGACCATGCAGCCTGAAGACCTCTTGGAAGAATCATTCAGCTACTTGGGCAGCTGACCAATCTGTTGAAATGGCAAAGAAGTGAGAAAACTTCGTGAGCCTGTCCACTACCACATAAATGTTCTCCCTGCCCTGTACCTTCGGCAACCCTGTAATGAAATCCATCGAAATACCTTCCCACTTCTGGCTAGGAATGGGTAGGGGCTGAAGTAAGTCGGTCGGGTGCTCATGTTCGAACTTGTTCTGCTGACAAGTCTGACACTCTCTAACATGCTGGAGGACATCGTCCTTGAGGCCCTTCCATGAGAGCTTCTCTCTAACCTGTCTGTAGGTTTTAAAAAACCCCGGATGTCCTGTTGTGGGTGCATCATGGACAACTCTCAATATCTTAGCTTTAAGCTTAGAATTTGGTACTAGGTAAATTCTATCGTTATAGAATATGATATCATCCGTAACCCTGTACCTGCTATCGGAAAGTTGCCCGTCCAATATCTGACATGCTTGAGCATTTTTAGAATACTCAACCAACAAGTGGGATTTCCAATCTGCGGAAATCTCGGATAGAGCACAACAAGCTGCATCTGAAGGTCTCCTAGAGAGTGCATCAGCCACAATGTTATTCTTGCCCTTGACATACTCAATGTCAAAATCATAAGCCTAGATCTTACTAACCCATTTCTGTTGTCTCTCATTCAGCTCTTTCTGTTCCAGGAAGTACCGCAAACTGTTGTGGTCCGTTTTGACTGTAAACTTGCCACCCACTAGATACTGCCTAAATTTAGCTAAGGCGTGCATGATGGCAAGCATCTCCTTATCATAGGTGGAGTAAAGTCTCTCGTTGTCATTAAGTTTTCTGCTCTCGAAAGCAATGGGATGCCTGTCCTGCATCAATACTGCACCAATTCCGTTACCAGAGGCATCACACTCTAAAACGAACGGACGAGAGAAATCCGGTAGTGCTAAAACCGGACACGTGCTCATGACAATCTTGAGTCTATCGAAGGCTACCTCTGACTCATCTGTCCACCTGAAAGCCCCTTTCCGAGTAAGATCGGTGAGGAGTGTTGTTGTCTGAGAGAATCCCTTAACAAACCTCCTGTAGTAAGAACATAACCCCAGGAATCCTCTCAAGTCTGACACATTCCGAGGTGGCGGCCAATCCTGGATTGCATGTATCTTTTCCTGATGGACCTTGACTCCATCTGCCCCTATCACGTGCCCCAGATGAAGGATCTCTGTCAACCCAAACTCACACTTGGATTCTTTCGCAAATAGAGACTGACTCTCCATGATGCTAAGAACCTCATCCAAGTGCCTCAAGTGCTCCTCCCAAGTCCTGCTGAAGACCAAGATATCATCAAAAAGTACCAGAACACTCTTGCGTAGTTGTTTCTTGAATAGATGATTCATACAAGACTGAAAGGTGGCAGGTGCATTAGTGAGCCCAAATGGCATCACTAGAAACTCGTAGTGCCCGTAGTGACATCTGAATGTCGTCTTATGAGCATCCTCTTCACGGACACGTATTTGATGGTACCCCGATTGAAGATCAATCTTCGAAAAATAAACTCCCCATGTAGCTCGTCTAACAACTCATCAATCCGGGGAATAGGGTACCTATTCTTGATGGTCCTCTTATTCAGTGCATGGTAATCAATACACATGCGAAGAGTATCATCCTTCTTCTTCACTAATACCACTGAAGAAGCGAAGGGACTGCAACTGGGCCTGATGTGTCCCATATCCAGGAGCTCCTTAATTGTCTTCTCTATGTCCTCCTTATAGTGCCTCGTATGACGATAAGGTGCAGTAATAACGGGCTTAGCGCCCTCCTCCATCTCTATAACATGCTCAAATCCCCTGTCTGGAGGTATGCCTGGCGGAATGTCCTCGAAGACCCTCTTGTGCTTATCAAGCACCTTCTGAACATCAAAGTGAACCTGTTGCCCTAAGTCCGGTGTGGGTTTAGTGGATATGAAGCACTGGGCTGCCCACTCCATGTCACTATGTCTCATGATGGCCTCCATCCTGTGAGTAGATCACCTGTTGATCACCTTGTATAAACTCTAATTGTTTCAGCGTGTGATCAATGGTGTACCTGCCTAGGTCTGCAACCACTGCATACCCAATATCGCATCCAAACTATCCAAGCCAATGACATAAAAGTTTGCCTCTAGCAGGTAATCTCCAAAGTGTATTGGGAGACCAGAGATCTTCCCTGTACAACTCAATAGGTCCCCTCCTGGCACCTTGACCTCAAACTCTGGAATGTCATCTACCTGTAGCCTTCTCCTGGAGACCATACCTGTGCTAATAAAATTGTGCGTAGCACCTGTATCTAAAAGGCAAACAATCCTCTGCCCTCTAACTACTCCTTTCAAACGAAAGGGGTGACATGTAGGAATCCCTGAAAGGGATGCTAAAGTAATTGGGGGCTGCTCGTGGGGGGCTTTCTTCTTCTTTCCTTCTGATACTGGCTCTACCTGAGTCTCCTCATCGCTGTCCTCCTCATCACTGCCCTCACACTGCTCATACTCATCCTCAGAAGCTACCTCAATATAATGAAGCTTGCCTTTCGCAAGGCACCTGTGATCTGGAGTCCAAGGCTCCCTGCAAGTAAAGCGTAACTTCCTCCTCAACTCATTTCTAGTCTCAAAATCCAGCCTAGGAGGCGCACTCTTATTCTGATTTTTACCTTTCTGGAATGAAGAGGACCCCTTGAAGGGTTTCTTAGGTGGCTGTAAAATGGAGGATGGTGAATCCAAATTGTGGGCTAACTTAATAGCATCATCCAAGGTCTCTGGTTTGAGGACTCTAACCAACCCTCTGTATTTATCATACAAGCCCTCAATGAATAGCATTACCTTCCTTTTTTTCTGTCATGTCTGGAACCATGATGGAGATCCTCTAAAACTCGTCAATGTAATGTTCCAAAGATCCACTATGTTTAAGCTGAGCTAACTCCCTGTAGTAGACCTCTATGTCTTTCCTATCAAAACGAGTGATCAATCTCGTGCTGAAGATCTCATAGGAAGCAATCAATCCGTGATCCTGGGTGACAAGGTTGTGATGCCACCAATCATATGCAGCTCTCTCTAAATGCATAGTGGCAAATTTAATTGTCTCGATCTCCGACATGGGCTTGAGGGTCAAGAAGGTATCGAGCTTGTGGATCCAAGTTCTAGCAGATGTCCTACCGCTGCCATCAAAAGTAGGGAGAGTCAATTTATTCATAGCATGCTTTAGGTCCCTGTTCGGACCCCTGGGTCTCCTGTCCTGCTGGGCCCTGCCAAACTCTCTCTTTTGTGCCATATACTGAACAAAGGTCAAGTCAGCCTTGACATGGGCGGGTAACATGTCCCATTCATCTTGCATAGTCATAACATTCTCTGGAAGAATGTCAGTTGTCTCAGGTTGTGCCACCTCTTCCTCTGCAACATTCTCCGCGAATGTAGGCATGAGGGGTCTGTCCGAAGTACGTGTGGGAGCTCTAGTAGCTCTAGGAGATCCTACTCTACTGCCTCCGCCACTGTGATGGCTAGGGGGCCTCCTGGCTGTAACTGACAACTACTGGATAACCCCTGTAAGCTGGTGTAAAACATCAGCAATATGGTCCTGTCCATTCGTATATGTCTCAATGTCTCCTTGGCCTCTCTCTGTCTCCTCAGCCATAGTTGCACCCGGAGTAACCTGTTCGAGAACAAATTCCTCGTCCTCTGTATGACTGGTCTCTATATCCACCTAAATGGAAGAATCTACCTGTTCCGGCTCAACCCTGTTATGACTAAATCCGGGTATCCTGTGCCTGCTATGCATAACTGGCTAGCATGGCTACTGCTACAACAAACTGAAAATCTAAAAATGATGATCCCACTAGGATGGCAAGATCAATGGCTCTGATACCACTGTAATGATGCTATCTACCTGTCTCTAAAATTTTGCCTGTAAAAACTTATGTGTTCTTGAAATTGAAACTAGTTTGATACTGCGATGAAGAAAAGGTGCATGTATTTCTGTTGACCAAGTAACCAGCAGATAACTGAAGAACATAAACACCCTTCACTAGTCTCCAATACCCAGATGTGTCTCAAAATAGAATCCGATCAAAATAATAAAAGTTGCAGAGATTTATTTATTTAAATGGATGATGCACAGTAATGTAAGATAGTATAAATCTCAGTCAAGTTCACCCTTGAAACCTTCATAATTTAATTCCAAGCATAATACAAAGAATGCTATTAAGTCTAGAATATATTCATAACCAATACAATGCACCTGGTACTTGATGTCGAATGGTGACATACAACCCGCAACGCCTGGTGTAAGAGTTGTGTTCCGGCAGTGTTAAAGGCACGCTGGCTATCAGGTGAGGAAGGAACGGACCACACTGGATAGCGGATGAGACTGTCGGCACTCAAATCAATGTACCCGCGCCTTGAACGCGGGCTCCAATATATATCCCTCCTTGCCGCTGCACACCACGCCAATACATAAACTGCGGCCACCAACCTTATATCCCGTCCACTGTGATGGAGTGTGATGGAGTGTGAGCAGGTCAACGTTTACAGCTGCTACTTCTCTAAGCCACCTGTCCTTTGCGAGCTCAATGCAAATGCCTTCCCATACACGATGCCTCTGTTCACCATGGTTCCAATGCAATGCCCACGCAAGAGTTTCTTCTTGACACGAATCTCACTGATTTCTTCCCACAGCAATAGCGTCTCAACAATGCTCAATGTCGAAGTCCAGTATTCAGTTTAAGCAATCTCTATTATCTTTTAATTCTCCTGCCGCTAAATCTGTACTTGCGTTTCTTGGTGTTGGAAGTGATGTCGATTTTTTTTATTCTGAATATGATCCTAAGTACTGAAACATTAATGTCTGAATTCCTTTACTTACTAGGACCTCGATGTGAAATCTGAATTAATTTCACCAATATGAGAAAAGCTAGGGCTATGTCCAATTCCTCGAATTCTTCCCAAGGGTTTGCGTCCTCAAGAACAATGTAACTAGTCACATACGCAACCAGATATTTCAATTTCTTGTTTATATTATCTCATGGTGCTTTTCCCAAGGAAGATCTTTCTTTTATAACCTCAAAGTGAGGGAAAGCAACGCTTTAAGAGATGTGGGATAAAAGGTTTCATAAAGTGACTTTAGGTCACTTAAGTCACTTTTATAATATAAAGTACATAAAGTGACTTTATAATTCCTTATTATAAAGTAAAGTGACTTTTCTTTTATAAAGTGAACCCAGTAATAAAAGCTCGCCCACTGAAGCCTATGACTGGCTGACATCCTCTGACAGAGCCATTAGCCTACCCAGATGGGGGGAGATAGACTAATCTGGCGCCCTACTGGCCTATTGCGGGATTGGGGACATTACAATCCCTCTTCTATAAGTGTAGAGAGTTGAAGAGAAATATCTTCTTCAAATTTGATATCTCTACTAATGTCAATGGATTTTTGTCCTGGTATGTAGACCCTGTATCCTTTAGTAGTTTCACTATAACCAACAAATATTCTTTTCTTTCCAGAGGGTTCTAGTTTGGTTCTTTTTTTTTTAGGAATGTGAACATACACAGGACAACCAAAGATTCTTAGATGACTTAGATCTTGTTTCTTCCCTGTAAAGGCTTCTTCAGGTGTATTGTTTTCTAGGATTGAGTGAGGACACTTGTTTTGGATGTGTACCGCAGTATTAGATGCTTCGGCCCAAAATGAGGTATGAAGATTTTGATCATGCATCATAGCCTTGGCAGCTTCAACAATAATTCTATTTTTTCTTTTTGCTACTCCATTTTGTTGAGGGTTATAAGGTACTGTATACTCCCTCTTGATCCCAACAAAAATGCAGAATTCTTTAAAGTTTTCAGAGATATATACACCCCCATTGTCTGATCTTAGAGTTTCTATTTTCTTCCTAGTTTGGTTTTCTACTAATGCTTTAAATTCTTTGAATTTTAGCAATACTTCATTTGATTCTTTGAGTTTAAGAAAATAGATCCAAGTATTTCTAGAGTAATCGTCAAGGAAAATCACATAATACGAAAATCCTCCTAGTGAGAGAGTTGACATAGGTCCACACAAATCCGTGTGAATGAGTTCTAATACAACTTTGGTTTTATGTTCACTGGAAGGGAAGGATCTTTTGATATTTTTTCCTAGAGCACATCCTTTACAAGTACGAATATGATTTGATTTTAGATCATATATACCTGTAGTGATTTTCTTTATGGAAGGTAGAGTGCTAAATCCAAGATGTCCTAATCTTCTGTGCCAAAGTTCATTAGAGTTTGAAACTTCATGACATAGAGCTAATTTGTAACTATTACATAATTTATATAGGCTTCCATCTCTATACCCTATAGAAATAGCATTTTTAATTTTCGTGTTTTTAGGCCATATTAGCACTTTATCTTCTTGAAATGTGACTCGGTAGCCTTGATCGACTAGGCCTGAAATAGAGACCAAGTTCCTTTTTATACCTGGTACAAAGAGAACATCTTTCAATTGTAAGGTTACCCCTGTTTTCAATTTGATTGAGCATGTCCCAATTCCTCTCGCTGGATAGGTGGAGTTGTCTCCAATTGTGACTTCTTCAGAGGAATGTTCTTCAATTGAAAAACTTCTAAGAAGATCATAGACCGCAGGTCGCACCATGAGTTTGTCGCATTATGTGTCTTCAATGATCGCTCTCTCCCAAGCTTCCCTCCGCATGTACTGTTTGACCGAAATTTCCCACACGTGCAACAAGTCTTCTGTCAATTAATCCTCCTGTATTTCTTCCTTGTTGTCCTCGATGTCACTGTCAATTACCAACACTTGTTCGAACAAGCGGTCCATTATTCTGCCATCTTGCCTATTGTCCTTCCATCATATCTCTAGGTTCCAACAGGCAATGGCACCAAAATGTTTACTCACTGTGGGTATATGTTTTAATGCTTAGAGTAAACAGGAATATGAATAGAACACATTTAACATAGCAATTCAGATATAACACATGGCAAAAAGATATAGCTTTATTTCCAATGTAATGTTTGTACAATCATAATGTTCCTATTCTCGGTACAAGCCCAAAATATAAAGCCTTTGACAGTTAGTTAAGAGTGTCAACCGTCGGTAACCAACAACAGCTACCCAAGAACCATATTCATTACATTGTCATTTAACTAAACAAAACATAATTTATTCTTATTTATTCTAGTTGGCAAAACGGCTGCCAACACAGGGATTTAATATTATACGATTGTATTTGCCTCTTGTACCATTCAATATTATTTGATCAAAACAACACACCTACACCATATGGATGAGTGTAGTGTAAATGATGATGTGTATCAATCCAAATCATGCAGTGAACAATTACCATACTGCTTGGTAAGATACAGAATCAAGATGGAATTCTCGAGTCCCATAGTATCACTTAACCATTGGTATTCAAATCAGCTGATTGTTTCTCTCTAAGTCCAACATTTTGCTGAGTTAGCTGACATTCTAGTTTTCTTCTGTGTGAATTTTTAGGTTACTTGCAATGAGGAAATGCTTCATTAGAAAGAAAATATGCTATAACCATATCAACAATTGGTTGACAGCCTTGTGCATTTGTGAAGGCTGGTTCTGATCACTGCCCTGTTGTGAGTTGGTATCCACCATTTCAGATTTGATGAAAACTTAATGATGACAATAGAATCTGCTTCTATGTGCATCTATGTGATTTCATACTGGACAGCCATCTGGAGGTCCAAATGAAGATCTAAAAGCTGTGTGAAGTTGCTGGTTTTTATAACTAAACTCTGGGAGTAACCAGAGAAGAGGATCTTCTGTACTATTTCTTATTATACCAGCTACACCTTTCCAAGGTTATTTTTGATGCTTTCTCAAGTATAACTTGTCACATTCTGATGCAGGTAGAGTCTATATTTTCAACAGGAATAGTCATATTTGTACCAGAGACTTGTCCATGTGCTCCCAACATGCATTCAAGAGTTGGAGATTAGTTGAAACGAAGAGACATTTCAGTCCATATTGTTTTGGCCTGGAAAGTGGACGGAAAAAATGGTGAATGGAGTGATCTCTTTTTAATTAATTGCTCAACTGAAAAAATCCATCTAATGATCTATGGATCACAACAAATTTGGCAAAAAACAGGACAAAAATTTTATTGTCATTTATTCAAAAAACTTACAATTTAATTGGGAAAATTTTCAGAAGAAATAGGCCAATTTTTTATAACCTTTCAGCATTTTTCAATGATTTTGTCATGATCTTTTCTCTATTTTTTTTATTTTTTCTGTTTTTTTTAAAATGCCAAACTTTCCTCGAGTTTTTCCCAAAAATTTGAAAAACATGTTCTGTTTTGCCAAGATATTTCCAAGAAAGATTTTGGCTATAATGGTTCTAACAATTGAGGCATAAAATAGGCCCAAATTCATCCATAAAATTTAGAAGTATGATTAGCCATAAAAAAATGCTCTGATTTTCATTTCAGGCTACAGTTAAGAAGAGGACAGGGCTTATTCTGTTTATTTTCCCAAAATTGACCTTCTATGCTGAGCAATTGATGAGTTGAAGATAACACACACTCACCCTGCTTTGTGTTTGGCCAATCAAATCATCCCTCTATATGAGCAAAGAGGTCTATTGATCAGTTCCATTTAGGAAATATTAGATTGCTCTGGGTAATCCATTCCAATCTTTTGAATTAGTTTAGCATTCCAATTGAGAATACTTTCATCCTTACAATGGATCAATTTAAAAGGTGGAGGTATCCCTGATTTTGTAGGGATCTTTTCAGGCCTGCAACACTTACATTTGTTAGTGGTGGTTATCCATTCCAATTATGTTCCCAAAAGGGGGTTGTTCCCATTTCACACAGTTTGTTTCAACGAAGCTCCATCCCAATTCTTAATAGTTTTGGGTTGCATGAAACAAGGTTTTGCATTTAGCTTCAAAGATACCTTCAAATGGACATGTTGTTTACTGTGGTGAGACAATATTACTTCATAATGATTTAGCACACCAACGTGTAAGAACCCCTACGAGCTCTAACTCTGCCAAACCACTAATTTCCTATACAAAGGACAAACTTGTTTTGAAGTTTTAATAATATATGAATTTCTTTGAGTTTTCACCACAGGATGTCAGGCAAGAAAGATAATTCAAGTAATATAATAAACTGAAATGGACTGGAAATGCAAGAGAGTTCCAAATGATTCTTATTCACTTATTAAATATATACAATGCTGAAACATTCACAAGGCATACCCGAGATAGCCAGCTGGTTGTAAACATTAAATTCTGGAAATTACCAGCAACATATAAATCTAGAAATGTAATCGATCTGCAGCTATAAATGATTTGTCCACTCAAAATGTATGCAAAATGCCTAAACTTTGCAGGGCGCTCACAATGGATGAAATCCTTCAATCAAGTGTGAAACCCTTGTGTAAATTTCACCAAATTGCCAAAGTACTGTAGCATTTTACTGTTCACGCCACAGTAGCAACCGACATAAATTTTGATTTGCAAATGATTAACTCTTACTCTTCAACAATCTTCAAATCTGCAAACATATAATCTTGAAACCCTTGAATAATCTTTGTATCTCTTCACCAAAATGCAGAAATATGACCATTGTATATAGCCAACCCTTAAAGCAATCTTCAGCTGATTTTCCACAACCTCCAATAGCTGGAATCAATGAGAGTTTTTGTTCCCAATGATCAAATATGGCTGAAACCCTAGCTGGCTCCTTCTCCAAGCAAGAAATCCAAAAAACTTAAGTCAAATATCATCAAGAATGAATTATATTTCTTTTTTGGACCCTTTTATAACTTCTCCAAGTAGGTTGATCCCTTTGTGCTTTGTTTAATTCCATTTCAAATCCATTTTAGGGTTGCATAATAACTTTATAATAATTCTCCAATATGGGCACCCAATGTCAAAGTCACAATAAATGCTTTTTAATATCATTTAAATGATATAACATGTCCTCACATTGACTTTACAAATTACATTAATAATTGGCCCCATAAATTATAATCAATTAATGCACTTTTAAGTCACTTAATTGAGGGTCATGGCCCCATTGCACATAAAGTGACTTTATAACTTTATATTATGCCTTTTAAGAATAATTATTATTAAAGTCACCTTTAATAATAATTAAATGATATAACTTGCGCATTAAACCTTATTTCTCCATACCAACTGAAATCAGGGATCAACACTAAAATCACCAAATGTCTAGGCGTCTTACAAAAAATAGCAACTTTGCAAATATGACTTACTATAAATAGTAAGTCCCTGAATATCTGATCAACTCAATGGTGCAAGCGATCAACACTGCAATCGTACCTTGTTCAGGTGCCCTGCTATAATAAGTAATCTTGACTTTCCCGAAATAGACACTTATTATAAATAGTAAGTGTTCCAATCTGACCCAAGCGAAGGGCAGTCATGAACATCCCAGACCTTTGGAGTAGGAATTGGCCTCTAGCTCTACCAACTGAGACCCTCTATCCCTCTGACTAGCCTACGAAGGTCACTTATAGGCTAATCCAAACCACCAACCATGGTGAGCTAAAAAGGGGACATTACAGTCCACCCTTCCTGAAATTGTTTTTCCTCAAGAAATCTCAAAAACAAATAACCCTCCAGTCCACCCGGATCCCAAGAGTAGAACTATGTAATGTCCCTGTGATCACCAACTAGCTCCTGTAACACTAACATCAAAATAACTGTCAAACTTGCCAAACTGAATCAAATCCGGCTGTAGATGTCGCAGGAGTGAATAACTCATAGGGAAGCAACTCGGAAGGTTGATAAAGCTTGTTTCCCAAAACTGCGCAAGGTGAACTTTCATACACACTGTCTGACCCATCCGCAACTAAACTGTGCATCTGAAAGAGATCATGCCCATGAGGATCAGAGGGAACATAGTAGGCACCCCTCACTATGTAAACTCCTCAATGAGCTTTGTCGGAAATCCCGATGCACTAGAAGGATCCCAAACTTTGAACAGAAGCCTGCCAAGAAGAACATCCCCAGACTTTTGTTGCTCAACACTGAACTCAACTTCACCATGCAATAATAAGTAATCTTGACTTTCCCGAATAGACACTTACTATAAATAGTAAGTGTGCCAATCTGACCCAAACGAAGGGCAATCATGAACATCCCAGACCTTTGGAGTGGGAATTGGCCTTTGGCTCTTCCAACAAAGACCCTTTATCCCTCTGACTAGCCTACAAGGGTCACTGATAGGCTAATCCAAACCACCAACCATGGTGAGCTAAAAAGGGGACATTACACAACGCTTTCAAGATGCTTTAATTGCTAAGCCTTGATTAAAAGAATCCCAAATATAAAAACACCAATCATGCTTGGCTGTACAAATTGTGGTCCAAGAGTGATGAGTGTATTTGAATTTCTTAACTATCTCTTCACAAAAAAATTATGCTGGAAAACTGTCATTTTACTGCAATTTGGGTTGGGATGGATCGCAAGGAGAGTATATAAACTTCTTGTAAACCTGATTTTGCCTGCAAATCCACCTGTCTGTGTATTGTGACAATTTGGTTTTGACCTGGGTAATACTTGCTTCCCAGTGACTTTCCTCACGCTCCAGATGAAAAGGAAATCCCACAAAGTCAAGCACTTCTGTCTTTCTCCTTGTTGGAATGTTGATAAAGATTATGTGCAATATCTTTGGTCTGCCCCAACGTCAACTGTGGATATTCAAGAGACGGAATTCATCAATTTTACACATAATGAGGGATTAAAAGAGAAAAATCATGGGCAAAATAAAAGACTCCAATTGAACATTGTATCTCACCTTCTTCAGAAGTCTGCATAACTTATCTTTCATGATAATCAATAGGCATGGCTAAGATCTGCTTAACCCAAGCTTCTGGAGGGATTGAAAGATTTCCCTATATCACCATTGAAAGAGATTGAATACATGAGAGAGGTGATGCAGCTTCTGATCAAAGTGATAATTGGTTCTATGAATCCAAATGCCTGAAGAATAAAAAGAATCAATTCCCCTTTACTCTTGATTCAAAAGATTATTCTTTCCCTCCATATAAGCACTGTAAATTTTGTTCTCCTTTAGAACAAATCACCCACCTTTGGATGGATGTGCACACATTGACTGAGACCTTTGGATAAGTAGTTTCAACTAAAGTGATTTTAAGTTTTCCTGATATTCCCTTGGAAAAAATCACTCATTTGGATGGATATGTGCATCTGGAATCATTGGATAAGTCGTGCTCACTCAAGGAATTGTAAGTTACTACAGGATAATGATGAATTTCAATTTTTTTGTGAAATTAGTCATGGAGTAATAAACAATCTAATGGAATATTTATGAGGTATAATGTTAACCAGCAATAAAATTGTAAACATTGTAACAATTCTTCCAGAAAGTATACAAAGGTTTACTAGATTCCTGAAATCAAGTATGGTAAGTTAATGAAATTTATGCTCTGATATTAATGAAGCAAATTGGTATCCATACTCCAGAATGTCTCTTTGTGCCTGTGGATAATTAAGTTATTTCAATTTGTAATATTGTATATATTGTATCATCAAAGAATGAGACAGAAGGGTGTACCGGGCCACCAATTCCTTTAATGCCACAGAGCTCTAGCTCCTGCAATATTCCCTCCCCACCAATAACATATACCTGAAATTTACAAGAAAAAAAAAATCAGAAAGGTTAATGCATTAATAAGTCTTCTTGCATTTAAAGTTACACCCAAGTGGATGACTGGCACAGCAAAACAAAATGAAGTTTATCCCTTGCACTTACTTAACAATATGGCCTTAACATGACAATGCCTCCACCTTCCCCATTACTCAAACAAATATAAATAGCCAGAAAATGATAAATAGAATTCAGTTACTCCAGAATCAATCCACTTAGAGCATTGAGTAGCATTTCAAACAGAGGAAGGAATTTAGAGTGGCTCCTCAGATACTAAGATCAGACATCTGATAAACCAGACTACTGGTAATCGACACTTTTGCATAGAAAAATGAGCTACGGTTCTCTGCCTGAGTTGGATACAATAAAGCTAACCTTCATTTCAATTTTCAATTTTTTTGTCTTCTTTTTCAATGTGGGAGATGCCTTAGTGCTATTTAAAGATGGCAACTATCAATAAATGTAAATTCAAATAACAGGGCACTTCCTTTAAAGAACAATTTGAAATATTAAGTTAGGGATCAAGATGTACAGTTCTTTCTTCAAAGAACTCAAAAGATCCAGAGGTATATGGTCCCAGCAGACTACTATATTCCATGCTCGTATTATTGGGGCCATGTAATGTCCCCTCTCGCCTAGCATATCAATAAATAATAATGCCGGCCCATTTTATTCCCATAGGTTAAGGCAAAGAATAATCATGGTAATAAGGTAATAATTAAATATGTGGGAAAAGCTATAGTTTCACTTATAATTCATATTTAATTATTATTATGGGACAACTTCAATTAATATCATGAAGATGATTTGTTCTCACTTAGGCGAATTAAAGAATGTGTCCCGACTGAAGAATGTGTCACACTTGTACAGTTATTACAAGAGAATTGTGAAGGGGTTTTCTCAAAACACTGCACCTCTCACAGACTTGACAAAAAAGGGATCATTCCCTTGGTCAGCTTCAGCACAACAGGCATTTGATTGTCTTAAGGAGGTAGTGAGCACTTGTCTTGTTTAGGCTCTTCTTGATTTCTCACAGCCCTTTATGCTTGAGTGTGATGCTTCAGGAAGAAGAACTAGGGTTGTGCTTGTGCAAAATAAGCCCCCTATAGCCTATGAGAGCAGAAAAACCAGAGATTTTGGGAGACACTATTCCACCCAAGATAAGAAAATGCTTGCAATCAATCACGCTTTGGCCAAATTCAGATAGTACCTAGTTGGTGGGAAGTTTGTGGTAAGAACTAATCATGGTAGTTTGAAATGCTTCCTTGGGAAAAAAGACCTAAATGAGAGGCAACAAATGTGGGTAAGAAGATTATAGGTTTATGACTTTGATATGGAGTATGTAAAAGGGAAGAAGAATGTAGTAGTAGATGCCTTATCTAGAAAATCCGCTTTGTGTGTAGTGTCCGAGATTTTAACACATTAGAAGTCCCATCTTTTAGTTGAGTACTCTAAGAATACTTTTCCATATAAGATCATGGATGGGAAGATTCACGGTGATCAAGATAAGGTAATTGATGAGATTATCCACAATAAGGACATTTTATGTCTGAATCAAAAATAAAAGAGAAGATTCTTAGAGCTTGTTGTCCTCAATTTTGCATCCACAAAATTGAACAACCCTACGCAATTTTCTTGTAATTGGTAGGAGTTCTCTCTAAAGTTTTCAATGCTTTGAAAGAAGTTTGTTTGAGGAAATCAGTCATCCTTGATTTACCTCTGATTTTACTTCTTAGAAGCGTTTTGTCTTTATTGTCTTTTCTTCGTTTTTCTTGATTTTGTGTTTCGTTTTTTGTTTTGTTTTTGCCTTAGGTTTGTGGCCTTCGCGATTCCGCTCATTTCGAGCTATCCTAGGGGTCAATCGAGTTGGTCTAGCTCAAGTTATAGAGGTTTAAAGCGTCCTGCCAGTGGGGTTTTTCTGACAAATTGCATGCCTTGTCAAAAGTCTTTAAAAAGTGGACTTTTTCTTGTCAATTGCATGAAGTAAGAATTGTTTTATATGAAGGGTGGATTTAAGACCCCATTTTAAAATTTCACATTATTCTGTGAAGTTTTGCTTATTGTCTTAATGATAGTGGGCTTTTAAAGCATGTCTGCGCATCAGGTCGTTTAAGAACATAAGTTTGCATATAATAAATTATGTTTATTCTTCAAAGAGTAGACTTTTTACTTACATTTGCATATTCAATCATGCATATATATTATTTAAAGTCTTACTTTTCGTTCAAGAAGTCGTAAGGTGGGCTTTTGGGGAATAATTGTATATTTTCTTTGAGTTGTTCTTTGCAAACACAAAGTGCAGTGGTGGCAATTATTTTAGCGATTACATATTCCAAAATATATGTAAAACGTTTTGAAAGCCCGTTTAAAACTCCTTATACCAAATGGTGTCGTTTTTAGGTTGTTTTGCATATATACGTCTTAATATATATGCAGTTTCTTCCATTTATTCCTAAAAACCCACGGTTTCTTTTTTTAAAGAGCAAGGCGTCGAATTTAATATGCTTTGCATATCATATTTATAAAAACATGCAAAAGAGTTTGAAAAATGCATCTTCCTATTTAAAGTGCAGTGGTGGCGATTTTCGCCATTTGTGCATGTGCTATTGTCTTATAAAAACGTGTTTCTTTATGACTAGTGTGTGCAGGGCGTCATTTTTTGAATGCTTTGCATATCACTTTCGATGAGTAATGTATAGGTAAAGGTTTTTAAGACCATATGTTTTTCTCTTGAAGCCTTTATAGCGGCGAATTTTTCTGAAACTATTGTTTTAAAAAGTCTTCTAAAACATATGCTAATCGACTTATAAAGCCCGTTATGCAAGAACCTATAAGGCGTCAATTTCTGAAGGCATTGCATATCATTTTGAAAGTCTAAAATTATGCAATGGTTTTTAAGAAGACCATGGTTTCCTCAAAACTTTAAGGCGTCGAATTTTAAGTGTCTTGCATATCATTTTTATGATGTATCGACTTATGTAAAGCTTTTGTAAAAACGTGTTTTCAGAGGAGGGTGTCAATTTTTGAAAGCATAGCATATTTTGATGCAAGACAAAAATATGTAATGTGTTCTTTAAAATCCGTTTTCATCCACAAGAGGCTGCGTTTTGGGAAGATATACCCATCTAGGGCATCACAAGGAGAAAACATTTTTTGTATGCAACCTTTTCCAAGGATTTCGACATAGATCTCTGCGTTTTTTGCTCCTAATTGCTTGAGAATATGATAAGTGTTTCTCTTGTTTTCAAATACAGTTTTCCCCATGCTTTTGATTTCAAAATGTGTTCATTGAGTGCTGTTTTTATTTTGATTTGCAAGAGGAATTTGAAATCAACTAGGGCACATTTTCATTTGAATCATTCCAAGATAGTTGCTGATTTTGTGCAATTTATGAATGCATGAAAGACATTTGTCTCTTCTCTTTCCATGACTCGTGCAAATGCATTTATTTAGCATGAGGAATTAATCAAACTCATTGCCTATATATCTCCAAACTTGCTCTTCAAGTCTAAATTCGAAATTCATAATTGTTTCCAGAAATTCAAAGTTTGGGAGAGAGTCGTTTTCCCTTTGCGTTCCAAGGAGAATGTATGGATTTTCTTTCTTTCTTCTTGCTGCACATATGTACATTTCTTTCTAGTTTTGGTGTATGCTTGTCTTTCCATTTCCATCTTCTTCTTCCATTTTCTTCTAGGTTGCATATGAGGATGTCATTTATCCTCATATGCAATCGGGATTAAAAACCCCGTTCTTAATGGTGATTTTCCAAAAGACTAAGTGTTGTCCAAAATGTGCAAAATACAATAAAATGTTGAAAAGACAAGTGTGAAACTTCCAATATGCAAGGTAGCCAAAAAAGCCCACTCTTTGACTTTCCCCCAATATGCATATGTTTCCAAAGAGCACACCGTGCATATGGCATATCCATCCATGAGTAAAAGTACCTTTCCTATTTCTTTGTTCCATGTTTAGACTTGCTGTCCTAAATGTGTAAATGCTTCCAAAAAGCCCACTTTTCCATGCTTTTCCTCCACATAAAGGGCTTCATTTTTCCCCAAATCATGTTTCTTGATGGATCTTTCCACTCTTAATGATGATGTTCTCATTTTCTGGAATTTTTATGTCACAGTTGTTGCTGCAGATAACCTTGTCATGTCAAAAGGATCCGCATCCCCAAAAGGAAAGAATAAAAAGAAGATGAAGTACCAGTATGATAGGTATCAAAATTCAATCTCTCCATCTCAAATCATTTCACGTGGATGAGATTCGAGATACCAAAATTGGACATCTTAGCATAGATGAATTTCTGAAGAGGGTGGACACATCAACAAAGGATGACATGATTAGCATCAGAGAAAGCTATATCCATCATGTTTCCACTTTCCCTACGGCGGCCCTAGAGCCCGAGTTTGTAATAGCTTGTGCAAAGAACTTTGATCCTGCCTCTAGGACCATCAAGGATCAGGATGGTAAAGTTGTAATCAGCCTGGATCTGGATATTATTGACGGGGTGTTCAGAGTTCCTCCAACTCCGGTTGTGATGAACTTAACTATAGAAAAAGCACTTCAAAGTTGGGAAAACGGGAAGTTGGCCTGCATGAAGTACATCAATAATCATTGGTTGATCACTAAGAGGCCCAATCTTGTAAGATGGCCGAAAGGGATGCATAGGTCGGAGTTCAAGGAGGAGATCCATGATCTAATCACCCTATTGAGCAGAATCAGAGGTCTAAAAGAATCCAATCTTTTTGAGCCTTGGATGTACAAATACTTTTCTCTAATCATCGAGTCAAGGCAAAGGATCTTCTGGGGAGAACATATCAGTGATACTCTAGCAGTTGGCAAAAGTCAGAAGTACTGGTACTTTCTATATGAATTCTTACTTGGTTTACATCGCTGCTGCCTTAGGATCCTTTTCAGAGCTTTCTACCAAAGGGGACCGATCTCAACTACCTGTTTGGGAGTATTTTGATCAACTGCCTCTAAGACCAAGTCGTATCCATTATTGAAGGGTGCAGGATGCCTTCTTTAGGCATTTCAGGTGTCTTTTTTACAAAGAGCTCTAAAACAAGAGAGTTTCAAATGAAGCTTGGAACAGAGTGAGTGAATATGGTTGCTTCTTCCTACAGTTTCTAAATTTTACTTATTTAAGAGTGGAATATTTCAAAGAAGAGCCATACACCTTGCCTAGATATCCAACGGACAAAATCATCCTGATGGAATTGGCTCAGCAACTCATGGCGGTGCAAGCTTATCAGTCTACGTTGCATAGACCTAAGGTTGGCATTTCTTCACGTAATCCTTTAAAGATTGGTGGTTACTCATTAGACACAGTGCCAAAAGATAAGTGTATGGAGTTTGAACTCCAAGAAATCAATCTAAAGAAGTTCATGGCCAGGAGCTCGTTTGATTGGAGAGGCATGAATAACAAGATCAGCAAACAGTTTATCCACATTCATCGTCTCGAAGACATCTGGATCGATCTCCATACCGAGACAGACATTTCCAAGATGGATTACTGTCGCCTCACTGTCAAACAAATTGTGGACTTCAATCTTGCTCAAATTCCTGATGGTGTAGAGGATGATGATGATATTCTGGATCCAGAATATCAGAAACATTGCATCAAGAACTTGCCTATTCTACCTCTGTGTTGGTCCATGAAAGAAAGCTTGTCCATTTGGGACAAGATTCAGAGTATTTTAGCCAATACTAATATTTGGTTGACAAGGAGAGGTTTGAAGAGCATCAAGATCAAGTCGGGCAGGGATTTTGATCTTGCTGGTCCAGTGGGTCTAAAGTCTGAAATTAGAGGCAAAGGAAAAGGAGAATCTTCTGCAGCGAAGATCAGAAGCATTCAAAAGCTGACCATCAGAGGAGGCAAGCTCATGGTTAAGGCTCCCACACCTGTTGCGGCAACATCTAAAGCAAAAGGACTTGAGGTGATCTGACTCTTAGATAGCAAGGATGAATTGGAGGATCCAGTTGCCCTTGAAATACCGCAATTACAAAAGGCGGATGAAATACAGGCCATGCATGAATCAGCACCAGAACCGGAGTAAGCTCCCATGTCACCACTCGACACAAATGTTGATTATTTCACTATGCATATGTCACCAATACATTCTTCTACAATAGTACCTGCTATACCCATCTCTTCTGCTGCCCCAACACAAAACGATGACTTATCACACATCTTTGATGAGTATCCTGAAAATCTGCCTAGGTTGGATACACTTATGACTGATACTAATCTAACATCCGCACAGATTGAGTTGTTCGTGGAGAAAGATGTCCAAGAGAATCCAAAAACAACAACAGTTCAAGCAAAAGCACCTATCACAGATGTCGCTGCTACTTCTCAAACAGAGTCGATAACTACTATAGTTGCAACTGATGGTTTCCCTTCTTCCTTCATCTTGCCTCCATGGTTAGGTATTGTCACTTAGAAGAGGAAGAAACTAGAAGTTCCTCCTGAGGAATTTGATCTCGCACCAAAGAACAAATCCCGAGCTCTAAAGAACAAAAAAACAAAAGTGGTCTCAAAGGTCATGGTTGATGAAGAAAAGATCAAATATGTTGAGGTAGCTAAACCACCTTCAGACAAGCCTGTTGATGAACTTCAGACCACATATTACAAAATTACCAGGAATGAACTTGGTAAACAGACACGATTGGGGTGTCAGCTAGATGCTCAGGATACAATGGAGCAACTTACAAAAAGAACGGACAAACTCTGGGAGAAAAGGCATCAGCTCAAAGCAAAGAATGCCCGTCTTCGTGAAGCCCTCGAACAAAGAAGTTCTTCTTCTCAGCAGGTAAATTTGCTTTCGAAGGAGACACAACAGCACATAGTGCGACTTGAGAAAAGGGTAAAAGTGTTAGATGATTGGGCAGCCAATTAGAAACACAGGGAGTATTAGTTATCAAGGATGCTTATCGAGTGTTTAGGAATGTCAAGAAGACAGTCACCCGACTGCAAGAGCTGGTTACATCTTTTATTCAGCAAACGAAGATTTTAAGTGAAGACTTAGATGTATGGAAGACAATGGCCGAGGCTGATTTTGACGTCCTATGTGCATATGAAATAATCTCTTGAAAAGAGATGTATTTTGACTTCCTGGATCAAATGGCTAATAAAGAGCAAGTTTTAAAGAACTTGATGGCAGAGATTCAAGAAGCTATATAAGTGTGCAAAGAACATGAAGGTATCATTGTTAAAACCTTCAAGGATTTAGCATGCAAATTGATGACTGAAGACGGTGAACTTGTTGAAGAAGAACAAGCTATGACAGGATTTGCACAAGTCATTCGTCAAGAACTTGAAGCTATGACCTTCATTTTGGACTCCATGGATAAATTGGCAAGTTTTAGAGTTGTCCTGAATCATCTACAAAATAACCTTGGAGGATACAACAGTGTGGTTTCAAAGGCAGCAAGTGTAGCACGCAAGACTGCGACCATTGCTCAGCATACAGGAACACCGGATCCATCTGTGATTCATAAGTCTCTTTGCCAATTCAAGACTTGTGTAAATTTTCTCTGAAGTGGTCTTAGAGCACTTAGTTTTTGTAAGTTTTGGTAGAATAGGTGTAGAAGTTTTGACAGATTACATGTAATGTAAAGAAGGAACTTCATAATGTAATTGCATGCGATAGTATCACGTGCAAAGTAGTCCCATGTAATCATGTTGTAAGTGCATTAGGTCCTACAACATTGAATAAGTCAAAGTTAGTTAGTTAGTTAGAGATAAGGATTGAATAAATCAAAGTGGTTAAGGGTTTTCCCTTTCCTCTCCACTTTCCTCTCCTTTTCTTATATAAAGGAGTGAGACCCATTGTAATTTTTTATTTTTTTTTGTGCAAGAAAACTATAGGCAAATCGCTTGAGTTCTGAAAACTTTAAATTTCATTGTGCAAGAGTTGAGCAATTGAATAAAGAAATAAAGATTAGCAAACTTTGTATGGTTTGTCTTGAAAATTAATGAATGTATTCTTATGTTGCATTCGTTGATCCTTCTTCAAATTAATAGTTATTTTGTGTATAACATTGGAGCATTTTGATTCAAGTTTTCTGAAGACTTTGAGCTTCAGGAAATCAGAATTACTATAGGTAGTAATGGTTGCAACAATTTGAAGCTGAAGACTTTGGGCTTTAGTTATAGAATTTTATTAAAGTAGAGGGTGTTCGAAGAAAGACTTTGAGCTTTCTCGTATACCCAAATTTTAGAGTGATCATCTGAAGTAAAGATAAGAGACTTTGAGCTCTTGGATTTATTTCATTTTTAGTTAAAATAGACTGTTGTCTTAAGTATTGTTCTTACATCAATCCTTAAGCCACCGGTATTACCATAGCAAGAAGAACTATTTGTAATACAGTTCAGTTTTGATTGAAGCCACCTGCGGTAAGAAGGGACCCTCCCCTATTGCTGAGAGGAGAAAGAAATTTCACATATTGCTGCCTAAAAGTAACATTTTGACAAGTTGTGGTTTTAGTGACCTGCAAAATATTTAGCCAACAAAGCTACACATGATACACCACTAGCAGGCTACCAGGGATACTTTAAAACATACCGCCAAGTGAGAGAGAGATTGTCTTGGAAGTGAATGAAAGAAGATGTGCTTAGACATATACGAGAATGTGAAGTTTGTTGCCAAAATAACTTCGAGCACACTTTTCTAGCAAGTCTATCGCAAGCCCTACCAAATCCTGATCAAAAGTGGCATAGTATATCGATGGATTTCATCACAAGACTTCCGAGGGTGCAAGGAAGAGATTGCATTTATATTGTAGTGGATAAGCTAACTGATTAAGCACACTTCTTTTCTATTTCCTCCAAAAATAAGGCACCACATGTGGCGAAATTGTTCTATAGAGAGTTGTTCAAACTTCATGGATTGCCTAGGAAAATAGTCAATGATCAAGATAGCAAATTTCTCAATCTATTTTTGGACGAGCTCTTCAAATTGGTAGGTACAAACTTGACTCCAATTATCACCCACTACCAGATGGACAGACAAGGATACCAAACAAGAGGGTGGAGGGGTTCTTAAAGAATTATGTAGTTGGCCATCAGAAGGCTTGGTTTAGATGGTTGTATCTAGGTGAGTGTTGCTATGATACCATTCATCACATGAGTATTGACATGATACCCTTCAGAACTTTATACAGATATGATGCCACTATTTTGTGGACTTGACTATTGCAGATTGCAAAGCCCCTTCGGCTAGAGATTGGATGCAATAACATCAAAACATCATGAGGGCTCTAATAAAAGAAAACATTCAACAAGAGCAAAATCAGCAAAACATGTACGCAAATAGGTACAAGAGTAACAGGTCCTTTGAGGTTGAAGACATGGTATACCTTCGGCTGCAACCTTATAGACAATCCTTACTCAAAAGTGATGCAAAAAAAATGGAACTCTGGTTTTATGGCCCTTATTCAAAGGATTAGGGAGGTTTCCTAGGAGCTAGAGCTACCAAAGCACAAAAAAATTCACAATGTGTTCCATGTTTCTTGCCTCAAAAAGACACTAGGGCATCACATTACAACCTCTATGGAGCTGCCACCATTAGATGAGGGAAAACTGGTCTTGATTCGAGAAGAGATAACTAGTGTTAGGAAGAAGAGGCTAAGGAATAGAAGCATTTAGAAGTATTTGGTACTTGCCCACGGAAGATGCCACATGGGAAGGAGATTAAATTCTTTAGCACCAAAATCTGTCATTGCTTGAGGACAAGCAATTTCGAGGATGGAGGACTGTAATGTCCCCTTCTGTCTTAAATGTTCAAGGAAATGTCATTAGCCTATTATATTCCCATAGGTTAGTTCAGATAATTTAGAAATGGAATATCTTTAATAACTAAATTAAGTGACCTTAAGTTGTTGCAGATGACTTTATTTAATTAATTGTATAAAGTGAATAAAATAAAGTCACATTAAGGGGCCAAAAGGTGATTATTTTAATAAAGGTGAATATTTTAAATTATAACTTCTCAAAAGTTCTCGGGGAAGTTGTAAGCGGAATGGAGGAGCTCGTTTGGATATCTTGAATATTTTATCTCTTATTGCAAAATTTGGACTGCAAGTTCAAGTTCAAATCCTATGACGAACGTCGAAAACCATTGAGGTATTTGGCTTCGAGGATGAAAGATTTCTTCCCTGCTAGATTCATGGTGGATTCCCAGAGGGTTCAAATTTGGGCTTAATTGAAGAAAACAATAATTAATTAATTGTATAAAGTGCCTAAGTTAAAAGCAGGAATAAAATAAAGTCACATTATGGGGCCAAAAGGTGATTATTTTAATAAAGGTGAATATTTTAAATTATAACTTCTCAAAAGTTCTCGGGGAAGTTGTAAGAAGAATGGAGGAGCTCATTTGGATATCTTGAATATTTTATTTCTCTTATTGCAAAATTTGGACTGCAAGTTCAACTTCAAATCCTATGACGAAAACCATTGAGGTATTTGGCTTCGAGGATGAAAGATTTCTTCCCTGCTAGATTCATGGTGGATTCCCAGAGGGTTCAAATTTGGGCTTAATTGAAGAAAACAATAATTTATTTGCAGTTGTCAGCTTAAGTTTCCAAGGTACAAATTTATTGAGATTTGCCAGCAAATAATAACTTCGAGAAATTTGTGTAGTGTGTGCAAGTGATGAAGATACAAGAAGTTTGGGTATTGTGTGTGATATGAGAGGAGAAAGTGGACTAAACATATTTTAATGACTGCCTACTTCCTAGCCATACCCTAACCAAGGAGCTATCGTACCCTAGCCAAGGAGCAGCCATACCATTTATCATTAAGGTACAAATTATATTTTTGCAGGCTTTGAGATTAATATTTATCATCACCACCTCCCTTTTAGTGTTAATGTAGCTTTTATAGGGTCAAACAAAGTTGGCGCAACCTCAAGTGAGATATCACAACATCTATTTTTTCTGTTGTAAATTATAGGAGCTGTTGTACATGTGTATTGGGTGCCATACTGCCTTAAGAGCAGAACAAAGTGAATATCAAATGACGTTTGACTAGTCAAGGCTCCAGGTCAGCACTTGATATTTTAATATTTAAATTTACGTTGTTGATAATTCTGCTGTAAGGATTTGTGTGAATGTAATTTTTGTAACAGCAAAGCAAAATTATATATATAATTTCTCTGTGAACATATTATGCCATGAAATTTCTTGTATGAATGAAGTTAAGAATATTTTGAGCATGGGAAGATGCTAATTTATAAAACACGTCAAAACAAGTTCCAAACAAACTCACAAGGATCTTTCAATTTAACATAACAAGATAAAAAATGTTCAATCCATTTTATTTTGGTGGGGCTTCAATTCAAAGAGAGCATTTTACTATTATGATAAGTGAATGGTCTACACACCCAGTTTATATTTTAGCTCATTGTTCATACTTCATATTTTGTGTATACTTTATCATGGTTTAATTTTACATTTATATAGATGCTAAGATTTTTGTCAATACGCTATCACACATTATTTAATTTTGTGTCTTTCTTATCTGCGTTGAACATTTTTAAAATAAATCTATGTGCACATCACAAGGATCATTCCATTTAAAGTAACAAGATGAAAAACATTAAATCTATTTTATTTTGGTGGGGCTTCCATCTAAAAGGGTGTTATTTTACTGTTATAACAGGTGAATGGTCTATATTTTGAGGTTATATTTTAGCTCACTGTGGCTACTTCATATTTTGTCTACTTTATTGTGATTTAATTTTGCGTCTACTTCTTATCTTGATTTTTTGCACAACTAAATCTTTATTGTGAAATTTGGTTGATTATTTGGTCCCAACAACATTTTAACGGTCTATCTTTTTGTAATGTCCCTACTATGATCCCTTACGATTTAAGACTGATTTCTTTCAACTTCAAGAGTGAGAGGCTTCCTTCTATTCAAGGCTCTTCTTTATAGCACAATATCCTTTGCATAATTATATTGATGATAGTTGACCCCACTTATTGTAAGGATGATAAGTTATGCTATATCGTGGCCGGTTGTCCTTACGATTGACACTATTTGTATTGTAATGATTCTAATCGTTGTATAATTGCCAAACATTATGAGATGCAATCAACCACTTTAACATTCGTCTAATAAGATAAGATGGAGTATTGTGTTGTATATGATATGTTGATGGGAAGTATGCAGTGGCGTTCTCCTTGAGATCCCAGTTATACACCAAACATTCATTATATTCTTATTCTCCATCCATATTTGAAAATATAATTTTCAAGTGGAACGTCAATTGCCTAATTCATGAATCGCTGATGCAGTCTGGATGAGGAATGGATGTAGCGTTGCATATAGATGTAACCCAGCGATCATCCTCATTCCTTAACGGCCAATTCCGTAATTCTGGCAATCGTTATGTTCCCGACTCACACTGCAGAACACTCGGGATGCCTGACGTTTACCCATTTTGATGTGCTTTCCCTATAAGGGATGAATGGCCAACGATCAATGAACAGATCCAATTCCGAGCCAGTGGGATAGCGGCCTCATATGAGTGCATGAACTATATATCAATCTACATGCTGACGCAGTTGACGTGAATATGGTGAGATTATAATATCGCTGCATCATGGTGAGGAAGTATCCGCTTTGGAAAGAGCATCGTGGAGTTAGAACCAGATCGCTAAGATAGCACTTAGCATCCTCAACCTTCAACGTGACTTGTATTGCCGGTGATTGTGACATATGACTCAATTGATTCTATGTGATGATTATCCAATTCCCTTTAAATCTTCCTTCGTCAGTCAGGATGCCAAATCGATAACTACATAATGACCTCCCTAAATATCTTACACAATTTGAAAATTTGTATCGTGTGGAAGTTAACAGACATTACTCATACGTAGATTTGCACCCCTTCAATTATGATTGGTTAGTATCCTCATTACTAATCTTTGTGGCTAATTGCATTATTTAATGCGTAATACTTTATCACTGGTATCATAATAATACTCATCTACTCATCTCCCTCCATGAAAAAAAATATATATTCATTCCAATTCATTGTATATTCCTTGTTTTTCCTTCCTTCTTCCATCTCCCTTGAATGGATTCGATCTGCCATATACATATATTTGGAAGCGTTCCCTTACTAGAGATATGTCTTTGACTTTTCATAATGATGTGTTTCCTTAAGCAAATCACATACTCAGCAAATCAACATACTCGGCAATTGCTGTCTTAACATTTGCCATAACAATCTTAATCGCTAGCTTGGATTTTGTTTATTGTGATCACAGATTGTGTGGACGTAGGTGATCGCTGCTCTTTCATATATATATATATATATCATAGCTGCCAAATACGATATAGACGCTACCACATCAATTGGCCGCTGTTCGTTGATTAGATATCGCTGAAGCATGATGCTTATGCCGTCATGGTTCTTAAAGCTGACGGTAATCTTATTCATCCTTCTAATAAATAGCACCAGTCATATATATTTTCTATTATCTATATTAGCCAATCTCGAGTTACATCATCATACTTGGCGACGCTAATTAGACTCCCGCAGTTCATAAGATGATCACTTTTATTAAATGAGTTTGTTTTTCTCTTCTCAAGTATTAGTCTACTACATTGTTTAGTCGATAGTTCTTACTATCTCCTTACCGACTATGATTAGTATTCCTCTATCAATAGTAATATAATATATTATTATATTATATTATTATTTATTTGTTCATTTATTTGCTTTTATATTCTAATGGCCTTGGCACATTGTGGGTTTGAGTCTTGTTGGTAAGTTTTCTCCTTACCATGCCTCAATGTAATAATAATAATAATAGTATTATATTAATCTATTATATTTAATAATAGATTATATTATATTATAATATTATTGTATTTATTTATTTAATTTATTAACTAATTTATATTATATTTATATTATTATTATTACATTATTATTATATTAATAATATATTATATCATATTCATTAATAATAAATTATATTATTATTTATTCGTTTATTACTTTTTCTTTTTCTTTTTTTCTTTTTTTAAATTTTTTTGATCAATAAGGGGCCATAGCAAGTTTTTGTATTAATATTAAGAAAGCATGAAAGCAAGAAAACATAAAACATAAAAGATAATTGTATCCTGGTTCATAACCCAATCCTACCAAGAGGATTGTGAACCCCAAAACCAGAGCACCAAGGCTCTTCCCGAGTTAATCTTAAGCATATCGAAAGTTGATAATAAACAACAAAAATTCTAGATATTATCTAGCCCAAAATTAACTTATCTCTGAAAATTCAATCAGAGGGAGAGGTGGTATCATTTTCAGTACTGGGAGCAGAGTTCGATTTGAAGCTCGCAGCCAGTTGTGATTCCCTGCTGCCATCCGTAGAATCTTCCTTTGGAGAGACCTCCTCAAGCTCCGAGTCATCCACCGCAGCCAAATCCATCCCCTCAGCATCTTCGAGATCATCCGCAGGCTCTTTTTCGGAATCCTCTTCTTCATCTGTGTCTTCCTCCATTTCTTCGCCTCTGATATTTGTATCAGATGAAATTGGACTACCCAACCCTTCCAATTTCTCGTCATACTTGAATTGGTGTACCCAAGGGAGATTTTCATCTAAATCATCCCCATACTGAGCAAACAGCCCATCCTCTATACCCAGAAATTTTGAAAGAAAATTTAGACCTCTTCTCATCATTATTGGTGTACTTTATTTTTTTAGTATTTATTATTAAATCTTATTCTTGAAGAGGTAATGTTATGTTTAGGTCATCTTTGTCTTCATAACACTTTTTCTTTCTCTCAAGTTGCAGTACAAAACCATTGGCAACATAAAAATAGCCTAATGTTTACATGTAATCTAGTATTGCACCAAGAAGTCCAATCTTTGTGACATTAAAATCTTGGTCATTGTGATGTTGTGTGCTTATTTTGATATTATGCATATCTATCCTAAAATGTGTTTTGTGTTTATCTCTTACTTCTATTTCATATGAGTCAGTACTTTGACTAAGTTTGAAGGTTTGATTACATAACAAAGCCTTTGAATGTGACTTGGTTTTGTATCTTGAATCTTTGAAAATGCATAATTCATGCCCAATTGACTATATGTATCTGTTATGAGAAATGGCTTCTCTTTTATCAACTAATAAGATTTTTTTTTGAATTTTTCTTTTATCCTTTTGGGATGCAAAGATGTTTATTATAGTTGTTTTGAGGTCTTACTAAGTTTTCAAATGGTCAAAGTTCGTGATGATACCGCAGTCTCTATGATTAAACATTCTTTTACTATTGATAATAATTGGTAATACAGCATTGTTAGTAGCATTTTACCATCCACTCACATCACACACAACAAGACTAGAGGTTTACTCACATATCATTGAGGGAAATGTTTTATTGCTAACTTAGCGACAACTTTATCAACTTCATAAAGAACTTACCATAAAACCATTTACTAGCAAAACTTACATTCTACACTGCATTCTGCTATTTTAGACAAACTTTTCATTTGAACAATTGAAAGGCTTTATCTCTATTTTAGACAATTCATGGGCTAAACTCTCTATTTTGTTCTCTCTATATCTTTTATGCTATATCTTTTATGCTATGAAAATGCCTTTAAACTTCCAAAACAAGTAGTTTTCATCTCTTTTACAACATTTTTGTGGTTTTATTAAATTCAATTTTGTCCCCGTTCTTTCTCATTTAAATCCCCATTTTTTTCAAAAAATCTTATGCTTGTAGTTTGCTGATTATGTCCCCAAGAGGTTTTTGCTAATATGACTCAAATAAAGCTAAGATGCAAAATTTTGAAATGTTCAACTTTGACATTCAAATAAAATATGATTCTTAAGCAACCTTCTTATGTATGTTTGGACTCAATTAATATTTCTATACCAGATACTATCTGTTTTATTTGGACATTAACATTATTCTTTTTATTTCTATGATCGAATAAAAGTAAATGCAAGATTTTGAAACAGTCAAATTTGATAAAAATATGTTTCTCAGCAACATTACCTTATATGTGTTTTTTATTGAATTAATAAATGTCTACCAAATCCTATATTATTCAACTAGAATCCATTTGTTGTGATATGAATTCTATTTTGGAATGCTTATTGGATAAGAGAAACTATTATTTATAGGCTAAAAATCTTAAAAAGACATTTCACTCTTCCAGTTCCTGCCTACCAACTTCGAACAGTACACAACTTTTATTTATTTCTCACTCTTCAAATAGTTCCACTAGCACAGGCTTATGGATTCTGCTAATTTATTCTAACTCTAATAAACATAAGAGCTATAAGGGATGTCCTCATTATGTAATATTTTTCAGCCCACATCAGTAAAAATAGTATTAAATATTGTCCAATATGAAGAACTTCTCCCAGATATGACGTTATTCTAGCACAAATATACGCTGTTTAACAAAGCTAAAGTAATATTTCCCAAATCAGCTAAATAAAAAATATTTAATAGAAGACATCACAAGAAAATAATCATTGAAAGAAACCTTTTTCTCCTGAGGAAAATCAATAGACTTCAAATAAGCAGCCGCCGCAAAAGATGATGGAAAAATCTCTTCCTACACATTACAAAGAGAGATTAGGATCACTCCATATTTAGTACTAGTTATGGCATGAAGTTAATGACAGTTTTGAGATATTCTAGTCTAACCTCATGAACGGTAAGACCAAGTTCTTCAAACTTCTTCCTGTATTGCTTGCGAGACTTTGTTGAGTTGTTTGTCATGAATACAAGATTCTTTCCCTACATGAAGAATATGTATTGGTGAAAGTCCAAATATATTTTACATTTCACATATACAAATCAAAATGCAAGACAGTGTTTTTCTGTTTTATTGCAAAAGCAAATAAATTTTTTTTAGTCCAATATTTATTCCTTGAAGTTGATACTATTTGGTTCTGAAACAGAATCAACCTACCCTTCAAAAAATAGCAATACATGAATCACATATAAAATGGTGAACTTGAAACACTTGAGAATAAGCTTCCTCTCACATTGATTTTATTTTTTTCTCTTATTGTTTTCCTAATAATAGAACTGAGCATGTGTTTATTCTATTCTCTTTTTCTATTTGAAGCAAACCAATATTTCTCCTTTTGAGCTTAGATGTGCTTAATTTCAGGAACTTTTGTGTTTGATATTCTTTTTTATTGTTTCCCTAGGAGTTAAATGCAACTCTACAAAGCCATATTAGTCATACCATAGTCATGAGACTTAGACTGAGTGAATACCTGACAAACCAATTTTTAACTCGCACTCAGCAAAAAAACTCGGCCAAAACTCAGGTCACAACAAGCCTTTGATTATATTGTATCCTATAGTTACCAGGTTAATGGGCATGGAGACATGTTACGGGAAGGTATGCCTCAAAAAAATTGGCTATAGAAATGGGGGTTTGCATGGAAATAACTGTCTTGGAGCATCACACACTTCCATCTTGAATCTTTTGAGCAGGTTTTCAACATACTTGATCTGCGAGATAAGAAATCTATCTTTTGCCGTCACATTTCAAATCCAAGACAAAAATTAAGCAATCCTCAAACAGCCATGTTGGATCTTACAGATAAATTGTTTCACTACTACAATATCTGATCTACATTTGATTCAATGAAACATTAAATTTGAGTTCAACTGGTTGGATTAGCCATCAGAGCCAAAACAGAGGAAGAAGTCGATAGATGTCTTATATGACATTTTTGGCCGAGTGCTAAATAGTAATATTATTTTGGCTGCTGACAAAATCATCACTATTAGGAGCAGGTATGGTTCAGGATTTGGGAAGTAAACAAATTTGTTCCATGTATGCCAAAATAGCAGGTCAAGAATCTTTCAAGCAAGCAATCTCTGGGAAGGAAGGACTGTAATGTCCCCTTTCTAGGCGACAAGAGATGAGCAGAGGGTTGGCCTATCACCTGAGTCTCCGTAGGCCAACGGGTTGATAAGGAAACTCACTCTGGGACTTCTTGTGTGGTTTCTGGTTGTATTTGAGTGAGGTTCCAGTTAGCTTGCAGGGTTCAGTCAGCATCAAGGATCAAAGAGCTTCAGACGGAATTTGGTTTTGACCCCTGGTTTGCATATTATGAGTAATTGAGGAAAATAATTATTATTTCCTAAATTTGGGATTATAATAAAATAATAATAATGAAGTGATATTATATTCACTTTATACTAAAATAATAAAAAGTGACTTTATTATCACTTTTTAATAAAGTAATAAAGTAATAAAATAAAATAAAGTTATTTTATTAATAAAAAGGGCTAATGAAACCCTAATTCGAAATTAAGGTTAGGGCTGAAAATAAAAGTGAATATAAAGGTGTTTTGGGAGCTCATTTGGACATCTATCATTCAGCAATCTTACCCACGGCAACTTTGGGGAGCTCTTTCAGGGTTTTTCAGCAGATTACATACTCAGGAACGAAAACTCTTGAGTTGTACTAGGTTTGGACGATACCCCAGCCTGCAAGAAACAAGGATTTCATTGGTCATTCAGCTAATTGAAACAAATGGAGCCTAAATTGTTTTTGATAATTCATGGTGTGAAGGGACATCAGAAATTTATCAAAAAGGATACAGATTCAACTTGTATCAGTGAATTTGTGTTTGCCAGGCTATTTTCCTCTAGCCGTACAACAAGCATTGTGGAGTTGAGAGTCATCTAGGGTTCGAACTTGTGGAAAGGGGACTTATTGCAAACATTTTCATTCAGATTGATATAGCTTGAGCAAGTCTAGAAATTACCAGGCTGATTCCAAATGTCGTACAACAGCAAGAACTCTGAAAATTGCATTTTGGGATTGAATTAGTGAGGGTTTCAGCTTAGAACTAATTGGCAAGTTTAACCAAGCTCATACTTCATCAGTTCGAGGGTTTGGAGACTTCTTTCAGACACCTCTTCAGCCATACCTCCTTCCTTGAAGGTTGACATCAATCTTACTTTCTACAGCAGTGCAAGTTAGTGATTTTCAGAATTGTATAACTTCAGATTTCTTGGAATTTATCCAAGCATTCACTTGTATGATTCTTGTGTTGGCTATTGATAGGAATTTAGGGAGTTTGAATTTATTTCAGACCTGATAAAAATTGTAATCAGACTTGTTATGATGAAACAGAGGCATATTTGGTGCTGGAAATTTGATGTCTTTGAATGCAAAATTATTATTTATGTTTTTTTATTTGACATATGTGAAAACTCTCTTAAACAAGCATCAAAAACCAAGCATTAAACTCAGAAATCAGAACACAATGACTTTGCATGACAAGTGTTTGTCAAAATGTCAACACCCTTAATTTGAAGAATCCAGGGTAGAATTGAGTTGGGATCTTTCACCAACATGGATTAGACGACAAACACGACCCCAAATCTTTAAAAAAGGACATGACAGTCCACGTTATTGGTTGCTATTTCATAAAGCAGCTCAATAAACAAACTCATAAAGTTTGGTTCTTATTCAAATAATTCCATCTAGTGTAGGAATCATACACTAAAGTACTTAGGTCTTGGCTCTCTAAACCTGAGTGTAACACCATTGGATGGTTCGGTCTCAGTAATGATCCTCATATGGATGATACTTAAAACTACCCTAAATCCGTGGAAAGCCACTTCTTGCCCACCAATGCATTAAAATTACCTACAAACTATTTCCTTGCTTTGCCTCTTAGCAACGAACTATAGTAAAAATCAACATTTAAGATATCTATGTAAGTCTTGCGCTCTTCAATTTTTTCACACTCGAAAGGCTATTTTGAATTCTAAAACATGGCAGTCGTTGAAGTCCCTGCCCTTTCCCCCCCCCCAAGGTTGACTGGAAAGGTGTGCTTGTGGGGGCCCCGGTTGTCGATTTGGGTTCCACTTTGGGTGTGGTTGCCCTTATAGAGGAAGGAACAAAGATTACTCTCCCCGACTCTGTTGTTGACAGAACCATGGCTGATCTAAACTTGGCGCTTGTGGGGAAATTTTTCAACTTTCGTCCCACCATTGACATGGTTAGGAAATGGGTGGGAACCCAGTGGAAGCTCAAGGGAAGTGTGGCGGTCTCAGCTATGCCTAGGGGTTTGTTCCTGTTCAGATTCACAACTATGGAAGACTTGACCTTTGTTTTGTCCGGTTCCTGGCTTTATGGGAAACATTTTCTCACTCTTGCTAAGTGGAAACCGGGTTTCTACCCCTCTGCTGAGCTCAGTAGAATGGCTCCGGTCTGGGTCAGATTACCTAGGTTACCCCTTGAATTCTTGGACAAGCAGGTTTTCAAGTGGATCGGAAACTCTTTTGGCCACTATATCTCGGCGGATTTGGTAACTCTGTCTAAATCTCACCTATTTTTTGCTCGGTTTTGTGTTAATGTGTCAATCAACAAAACTCTTCCCAACTTTGTGGTGCTTAAATCTAAGCTCGGAAGGTGGACTCAAGCCATTGTTTATGAAAATGCTACTCTCTTCTGCCAATCCTGCAGCTCTAAAGGCCACACAATGGTGGATTGTCAGGCTCCCCGCAAGTCGGATTTGAAGTTGAAGCATGTTGCCAAGGAGGTTGCAATTGTTGATGGGGAGAGTAGCCTTCCCCCCTGAAATTCGGGATGCAGAAACTGTGGTGGCAGATAGTAACGCCCTTGGCCCTCCTCTGGTTCTGATATCCAGGGTAACTCTGTGTTGGGGGCTGGGGTGAGCCCGGGGGAGGTTGTCCCTTGCCCACCACCCACTGTTTTGGAGACTGATAGCCTAGCACCCTCTGGGCTAGAAGATGGAGAAATACCGTCTAGTATTGGTGTCTCGATTGGCTTGAGCGCACGTTCTTCTACGGTGCTTGCCCCGGGGGCGGCTGGTATCCTAGGGCGCCAACCCTTCATTCCCTTGTCCCCACCTATGGGTTCCCAGATTGTTTCCTCTGTGAAGGAGGTGTTGTACAAACCCATCCCGGTTTTGTCCTCAGTTGCTTCCCCCATGCTCACTCCTGGCTCTCTGGACACACTGGATTGCGAGGAGGTGGATTGGCAGACCCAGCAAAGAAAAACAAGGAATAAGAAAATCGATGTTGGTGTGGAAGCCAGACTGGGAAGGCCATCTAAAAGGGTCAGAAGACAGAAGAGTGTCACTAAGGAGATTGTTGCAGGTAGGCAGCTAACCCTAGACCTCAGCCAAAAAGGTAAGAAATGATTGTTCTCTCCTAGAATATTAGGGGCCTCGATAACCCCCGGAAACACTCTGTTGTTAAGCAGTACATCTGCAACTACAGAGTGGACATTCTATTGCTTCAGGAAGTCAAGATGTCTTATGTGAATTTTGAAATTTTGGTTGGGAGGTTGTGGCCTGGACCCATTTTTTCTACTCTGAGGCTTTGGGGGCTTCTGGAGGTATTGTCACCCTATGGAATCCCTCTAAGGTTAGGGGCGATGCCCTCAGTTTCTCCCAACATTACCTTGCAGTGTCTTTCACCTCTTCGACAGCACTCTGGGACTGCTTTAATGTTTATGTGCCAACACCCACTTTGGAAGAAGGGTTGTGTGGGAGGAGCTTTCCGCTTCTTTCCTCTCCCTCCAGGATTCTAAGTTCTTGGTGGCTGGTGATTTCAATTCCCCCATGTTCCCCTCGGAGAAGCTCGGAGGACTGATGGACTACACTGACAGCATGGGGGGTTTTTCTAGCTTTTTCTGCATGAATGGCCTCTATGATATAGAGTTGAAGGGTAACCCCTTCACCTGGACAAACAACAGGAAAGGTTCACACCTCATTCAGGTCCGCCTTGACCCTGTCTTTGTCTCCTCCTCCTAGGATTTGGGGTCTGCTTCCTCGCTTGTTGCTCTTCCCAGGACTACCTCGGATCACAATCCTCTCTTGCTCAAGTGGATGGATGTGCAGCGTCCCTTTCCGACCCCCTTCATATACAAAATCATGTGGGCCTCCCATCCTAATTTTCGTGCGAAAGTTTTGCGCTAGTGGCTAACCCCGGTGCGGGCCACTGTGATGTTCCGGGTGGCATTGAAACTTGAGATCATCAGAGGGGTTGTCAAAGGGTGGAGCAAGACCAACTTCGGGGATATCTTTAAAACTAAGAAGGAGCTTTCTGGAAAACTTGAGGGCCTCCAGCGACAGATGGCCACTAGCGATCTCTCTCTGGACCTCCACACGGATGAGGAAACTACTACGAAATGTTGGAAAGAAGTCATGGCTAAGGAGGAAGTCTTTTGGAAGCAGAGATCCCAAGTCCTATGGTTGAGGGAGGGGGACCGTAATACCGTCTTCTTCCATCAATCTGCTTGTAAGCACAAGAAGAGGAATTCTATCAGTACCCTACGTGACAATCTGGGAGTGGAGATTTCTAATCTGGTTCACCTTGGCAATTTGGCTACTGATTACTTCACCCACATTTTTTCCAAATTTGATTCTGGCAATTTGGACTTGCAGAATCAACTCCTCTCCCACCTCCCCAAGTCTGTGACCTCTGGTGATAATGATATCCTCCTCTCCCAGGTGTCAGAGGACGAAGTCCGAAGGGTTGTTTTTTCCATGGGTGCTTACAAAGCCCTTGGTCTGGAAGGATTCCCCCCGGCGTTTTTTTAGGAATTCTCGGACATTGTTGGCAAGGATGTGACTAGGGCAACAAGTGATTTCTTCAGGACTGGGAAGCTCCTTCGGCAACTTAATGATACCTATATTGTGTTGGTGCCCAAGATTGGGGACCCCAGGGCTATGGAGGACTTCAGACCTATAAGTCTTTGCAACACCCTCTACAAGGTCTTCTCCAAGATTATGGTTAACCGTATTAAACCCTTACTTAGCAAGGTCATAAGCCTCAATCAAAAGGGGTTCGTCCCTGGCAGTTAAATCATGGATGCGGCCATCACTACTCGTGAAATCCTACACTCCATTGACCGTAGCAAATCTGCGGGGATGGCTTTCAAACTTGATATCTCCAAAGCCTATGATAAGGTCAATTGGATCTTCCTCTACAAGGTGCTCTTTGCTTTTAGCTTTTCACAACCATTCATTAACATTATCAAGGCCTGCGTGGAGACTGTCAGATTCTCGGTGCTGATGAACGGCAAACCAGGTGCCAAGTTTGCCCCGGACAAAGGTTTGCGCCAGGGGGATCCCCTATCCCCTTAGCTCTTCATCCTTCTTGCTGAGGTCCTTGGTAGCAACATGATGCAGTTGGTCCAGACAGGTAGAATCCAGGGGATTAAGCCTGCCAGCACCCTTCCCCCCTCGGTTCTACAGCAATTTGTCGATGACACCTTCTTTCTTGGTGTCTCTTCGGTGAGGGAAGCTAGAGTGTGGAAGAACCTGCTCAATGATTATGTTACTGCTTCTGGTCAACACATTAACTACCACAAAAGCAGGATTTTCTTCTTCAACACGGATTTTTTTGTCCAGGACAAAATTCTGCAAATCCTGGGTTGCTAGTCGGCTTCCCTCCCTGCGACCTATATGGGGCTTCCTCTGACGATTAAAGATGTGAAGAATGACTTCTAGAACATCATTCTTGACCGGACTCAAAGGAACTTGCTGGATGGAAGGGAAAGCTCCTTAGCAGCGCTGGTAAGCTCTAGTTGCTCTTTGCCTCGTTACAAGGTATCCCTGTGTATTTCCTCTCAATTTTCAAAATTTCTAGTATAATGGCTGACAAACTTGAGAAAATTCAACGCACTTTCCTCTAGTCTGGTTGTGAGGAGAAAAAAAGACTCCCCCTAATCTGCTGGGATAAAGTTTGCTTGCCTAAGAATCTAGGTAGCTTGGGATTAAGGAAAATTATCAGTCTAAACAGAGCTTTGTTGTCCAAGTTGGCCTGGTATCTGATCCAAGGATCTTCTGATTGGTGCAAAATCATGGAAGCCAAGTACCTGGATCGGGGCCGCTTCTGCAAACTCTTCATGGAGCATGGCCACCCCCAGGGCTCCAAGATTTGGAATAGCATTCTCAAATGCAGATGCATTCTTGATAGGGGCTTCACTTGGCAACAGGGCAATGGCAAGGACATCCATTTCTGGAAGGATGCTTGGCTACCTGACATCACTCTGGGGTCTTCGAAGTTCTCTTAGCTCAGCAACATCCTCACTCTCCGAGTTGGTACCCTGGTTTCTAATTATATTAGACATGGGTTGTGGATGGATTTCCTTCCCCATCTGCATGACAGGCCTGATCTTGTTCTTCTTGCCACTGATCTCCAAGAGCTGTTGCATACAACTCGCATTCCCCTTGTTGACCACCCTGACAGAATCCTTTGGGCCCACACCCAACATGGGGCTTTTCGGTTAAGTCGACCTACAATCTGCTGATTAAGGAGGTTGTTGACTCGTCTTTCTAGAAGGTGTGGGGCTCAGAGCTTATCCCTAAGGTGAACTTCTGGTGGACAGTGCTTCATGGTAAAATCCTTACTCTGGATAACCTGGTTAAAAGGTGTTTCAGTTTGGCCAATAGATGTTGTCTTTGCAAAAAAGAGGAGGAAAGCATCAATCATATCCTGCTACATTGTGAGTTCTCATCGAAGGTTTGGCAGCTGATCATCCCTAGTCTCAACCTCAATTGGGTTGCGAACAGGGATATACAACACATGGCTAACGATTGCCATTCCCACTCCCACCACCCTCTGATTAATCTGCTTTGGTACCAAATCCCCCTATCTTTTGTTGGTGTGTCTGGAAGGAGGGTAACAACAGAGTCTTCCGTGAGAAAGAGCTCTCCCCTACTGAGGTTTTCCACCTGGGGTTTAAGCTGTTGTAGGAGAGCTTATTGGTGGCTCATTGAAAAACCCCAAACTCTCCCCCTTCTGATGCTGACATCAAGTTAGCCAAGACCTAAGCATTTATAAGGGCTTTGATAGATATGACAATGCTAAACTCCTCATCAAGTAGGCAACTAAATGGTCCCCACCAAACCTAAGTGGCACAAGCTCAATTTTGATGTTGTCTGTAGGGGGAAGCAGGTGGGGGCGGCATCATTTGGGACCACGGGGGGTGCTTGGTTGCTACTTTCTTTGGCCCCCTTAACAACCAAACTGTCAATCAAGCGGAATTTATGGCCCTCCTATGGGGTCTTAAGTTTGTCATAAGCATGGGGTGCAGAAAGCTTGAAATTGAGGGGGACTCCAAAATCATCATTGAGGCGGTTCAAGGCACCTCCAAGGCTGGGTGGAAAGTGGATCCTATTTTAACTGACATTCGGGGCCTTTTTGGCATGCTAGAAGTGGTTAATATTAGACATGCCTATAGGGAAGGGAATTCTGTTGCGAACTCCATGGTCGTTGCTGGTCTGTTGTTCGACAGACTTCGATGTTGGAGGGCTGTCAGTCAACTCCCTAAGTCTACTCAAGACTTGCTTCGGCGGAAAATGAGGAATGGTAACAACACTCACTATGATGTTTGAAATCCACTTTTCGACTTGGCTGGCTAAGGCTGGGCCCACCACCTCTCCCTCTCTCGCCACTTGTGTTGGGTTTGATTTGCATTGCCACCTGGCGAGCGACGGGGTTTTTTTACTCATCAATTGGTTGTGGACATGGCCTATCCTCAGTCCCAAAGATTTAATGTGTCATCACTATGGTAAGTTGCTCTCGTGGCAAGTGCGAAATACGGCGGGTTGTCATAGATATGGTGCAGATTTTTTTGATGGCTTTTGCAGTTTGCAACGCCATTCTCATGTGTTGGCTCTCCTTGCAGTTCTGGCAATGCAATTTGTTGGGCAGTGCAATTACTACCCTAATAATGGGTTTGATTATGGGTCGATTACTTCTATGCTAAGCCACGATTTTTCCTGTGCAAAAATCTTTTGCTTCTCGGCTTTTCACTGGAGTTGTTTTGGCAAGAGTGGTATCACTTAGTGTTTTCACAACATTTTTTTAGCTCTAAACGGGAATTCCCCTAAGAGCCACAGTTTCATCATTGGGTGTGTGCCCTTGCTACTTTGCTTTCCTGGGCTGGAGATGGGTGGAGATAGACACAAAGTTGAACCTGATTAAATTGAGGAGGAATTTACCTTTGACCCGATGGTTATGTATTTCTGCAAGGAAGGCGGTATCTTTCCCTTCATGGAAAGTATGACGGGGTATGATGAAACGATTTCCAAACAGTTTGCGGCATCCTGGAGTGAAAGGCGGGTTTCAATGAATGGTATCTCATTCAAAATTAACGAAGAGGTTATTGGCAAGGCCACTGGCCTTCCCACCATGGGCCTCAAGTGGAAGAAGACTAGTAAGGCCCTTGCCAAGATGGACCTCGCCCGGTTCTTTCGGAGCCCTGAGGAGAACCTTGTTCCTAAACATGGCGGATATAGCATTTCTGACCTCCCTGAGTTTTGGCCAAAGATGTGCAAGCTCGTCATCAAGTATTTCATGCTGGAGGGACGATATGAAACTTTTTACAACTACCATTTGCCTTTCCTCAATCACCTTAGGCATAAAATTTTGATCTCCATTCCATTTTTTCTGTTGCACTCCATGGAGGGTAATGTGGCTGATGTTTTGGAAGCCAAAATTTCGAGTAAAAACGGTCATCCTTCACCTGGGCTTAATGCTGAGGCTGTATAACTTTCACCGTGCCCTCTGTCCTCCTCCCATTGTCTCTGTGGCCCCGAACACCCAACCTCTTCCTTCGCCCTCGTTTTCTTTGGATAAGGGCTTCCTTCCTACTCCTAGTTCTAAGGGTTTTTCTACCCTGTTGCGAGCCCTAAATCCTCCGAAACCCACCCAACCCCTAATTCCCCAGCTGGCTCCAAGAGAGACCGTACCCTAGAGGCCTCCAACCATCGCCCTAGTAAAAAAAAAAAAAAGATTATCATCAATCTTGACACCACTGAGAATGTTGACCCCCAGCATGGCCAAACCCAGCGCTCTAACAGATTGGCGAAGGAAAAAGGTTAAAAAGCCATAAAAATTTGTTGAACTAGGAGGAGGTCTCGGTGGGCTCTGATAGCCGCAAAGGAGCGGATAATATTTTGAACCTGACGGAGAAAAAGACATGAACCTAAACATTTCTACTGAGGAGGTGGGTGAGACGAAGATACCTACTGAGGAGGTTGGTAAGACGGGCACTGGTGGGGTGGTGGGCAAATTTAAACACCAAATTGCCCAACTGGAGAAAAATGTGGCCCAATTGAAGGTGGACATGGAGGGAACCAATAAACGGCTCATGGACGTCAACAAGTTTGCGCTGAAGGTCATGCATGCTTCCTCAACCACCCTCTGTATGTTAAATGAGAAGGCTTTTGATGGGCAGGTTACGGAGGAGGATGATCCTCATGAACTCTTCAGGTTTCTGCAGGAGTGGGCGGATTTGCTATTGTCAAAGCGCTTATGGAAAGAGAACTAACCCTGCTGCTGGTTTCTGGGGATGTCTTGGCAGGCTATGCTTTCTTTTTTGGTTATAGTTTTAATGCTAAGACTTTAATGATGGTTTTCAGCCCTACGTGGCACGTTTTTAAGATGTTTAAGCTCTATACTCTTAACTCGGCCTTTTTTGAAACTCAGCATATGTGCTGGTGTTCTGGTTTCTTTATTTTAGTTTTTATTATTTTAATAGAGGTAGATGGCTATGTTGTTATGTTGTGACTAGCACTCTAGGTTTGGTTAATCTGCTGTTAAAATTCATCTCTAGAGTGTTGTTTTATGTACCTCGGGCCAGCACCCTCTTGCTCCTGCTTTATCAAAAATGAACTATAGTACCTGCTGTATTACTACTAATCTTTCAACAAATTTAATGTAATTTTCTCTCATTGCACCACTTGAGGGAACCCATAGCACAATCAAACAATCGTCCTGAAGCCATTTATTGTATATTGTACCAATGGGATTTGACTAAGTTTTAGAATAAATTGAACACAACTGCCAAAGTATGTATGAATCTGTAGGATCTATAAAAATGTATATATTTAAATAAAAGATTATTTCTACGGTTGTTAAGCTTTATGATAAATTCTCCCAGAATGTCATGCTTCAAGGTTTCACATGGCAATTTATCATTGCAGGTGTCTGTGTAACTAATTTAATATACTTTTAGAGGCAAAAAAAATAGATAAAACTATTAGTTTGAGTTAATTATTTCTCTCTTGTATAAATTTAGAATTAATTTTTACCAAAGAAATACTGTTACTAGTAACATAAACAATTCCAATTAAATGCTAACATATAAAATTCAAATTAGAGCACAAATTCGCTTACCCTGGATCGGAGCATATCTAGAGTTTCAGGTACGCCGTCTATCAAAGTTTCGCCCTTCCATATAACACCTACAGTAAATTCAGGGAACAAAACTTTTAAATTATAGCACCATCAGTTATTAAAAACAAATTAAATGTACGTCATGGCAGCTAACCGTCACAATCAAAGATAAAAGTATCCACTGAATTTATCAAATCTTCAGCATTGCTCAACAGAGGAACTCTAACGTTGGCTGAGTTCGTCAATGTCATTGTGTTATGAACAAAACTACTCGAGAGGATTTCAAAATGAGACTTGTAAATCTAGGGTTGGCGCTATTAAATACAGAATGAGAATTTTTTAAGGCATTCGGGAATCAAGCTGTCCTTCGCTTTCAAAATTTCAGCTTTTTGACTGAATAGTTTTGGAGCATATTATAATTCTTGTAGCGGAACATATTCTCTTCGTTTTTGTTTGATATCCTAGATATATCAATCTATAAAATACGTCTATTTAATTTATATATTTTATTTTAATTTTTCAATTACTTTATGAAGGCATAAAATTGAAGATTATATTTATTATTAAAAATGATATTTTGATAATACAAAATATCAAATTTAAAGTAAATGAGGGAGATTTTGATAAAATCAATGTCATTAATTCTACATCTGGTTACCATTGTAAAATGTTGAAATCGTAAATATTATAATTAGTATTATTTAACTAATTGATAATTATATCAAATCTAAAGTAAAAGATACAAGTATTTATTAACACATTCACATCATTAAATTTAAAGTAAAAGATAAAAGTTTTTATTAATAAAATATATTTTTTATAATAAAATGCAGCAAAACAAGGGTGTTGTCTCGTTTACAGACAAGCCCATAAGGCGATAAATAGCAGAGTTTCATCAGCAGCAAATTTACATCAACAACACATCAAACGCACAGGGAATGACAAAACCAGACACCCTAAGAGAGCCCATCATATTAGCTTTCATCAGACAAATAGCTAACCTACCACTAGCATTGGGCACTAGCTAAGCGCCAATGGAAAATTAGATTTTCCAAGATGTGAAATGACCATTAATAATGTACAGGATGAAATCTAAAAATTATAGATGATCATTAAAATATTTGTTTTCAAGATACAATTGGAAGAGAAATAAACAAAAAACAAACAATTGCATCTAAATTTTAATCAAAAAATTTAGAACTCTCATCAATTGTAATTTTTTGCAAACATGCTCAAACTGATTATGAAAATAAAAGCTCAATGAAGAATGAAACTTAAAAATCATAGAAACAAAGACCTTTTTTAATAATGCGAAATAAGATAAAACCTACAATAAATTAGGTTCCTAAAAAGAATCCATTACATTACAATAATATATATTTATACATTTTCCTTGAACCCAACAAAATGAATACAAAATTTGTTATGCATCACAGTTCTTTTTAAATAAAAAATTATTTTTGAACATTGAAAAAAAGATATCTGTAATAGCATATATAAAATTATAGATGAAACTAGATAACCAGAGTCAATGATTCAATCACTAAACAATGAAAATCAGCAATATGTAAACAATGACGGAAATAACAATAAATTAACATAATCTCCTTCCTTGCCTCTATACGAGCCTTGAGCTATGATAGGAGAGTAGGAAAGAGAGGAGACTAGGCTTTAATCCAACGTTTCGAGAACTCATGAAAAAAATCTTCAAACTACAACTTCCTATCCTTGCAATGCTACCTGGAGATTAGAGACTTCTAGCGCAGATATTCATATATGAGGTCTGTATGGATGATCACGGAGAGTTTGAGCCCTCACAGAAGATAAATGTTGAGCAATTTTTGGTGCTTGTCCAAACATTTCTTCTGAGCCTATGAATCACATGAGGACAATAGTCTATCTCTTCTCATTGTGATAGATATATATGCATTTAGAGTTAATGATCGGATAGGTTATTGATGAAAAAATAGTAAGTTGCCGAATCTTTTTTCATGAACTGTCAAATAAATGGATTAGAGAGTTGTTGAAATTTGCATGGATAAGGGCCAAAAAAATAGAGGATACAGATAAGGGCAAAAAAAAATAGACTAGTAACAGTAAAAAATAGAGATAGAAGTAGAAAAAATATGCAGAAGTGTTTGAGATTAGCAAACCTGGATGAGAAAAAATAGAGAGCGATTAAAAAATAGAGGAGAGGATAGTATTTGGAAATTACAATTGAAAAAAACAACCGGAAATTTATATATCCGTAAAGAAAAATGGGAAGGGCTGACAATTTTCCGGTAAAAATTCTTTTTTTCTGAGAGTAAAGCTCACACATATAGCCTATCGACTAAATGTTATCCCCTAAATAAAGCACCCCTGCTGAGTAAACTCAAGCCTACCGGTGAACATGACAAAGCTTCTGTGATTGTGGGCTCAGATATTGGAAGCTGGCCTCTAAAGTAAGTTGGTCCTTATTGTACTCACCTAAACTTTCCTAAACTAAGATTTTTTCAGAGGAAAGGGTTAGAAGGATGCATAAGAATAACTAAAATCTAACTGCTAAAAGGTGGTGAACCAAACTGTATCTTTGAGACTTGATGGGTATCCAACACACAAAAGAACCAGTAAAGAAAATCTCTAATACATAACCCAATAACACAATCATTGCATAAGCAATTTGTAAGAAGACTAGAAACACCAGTCCCTAAAGGGAGAAAAACTTCCTCACAATCTGAAAAATTTAGTACAACTTTCAACTTGCAAAGGACTATATAAATCTCTAGAAAATGCACCATGTGATACACAAACCCATAAAATTGAGAAGGCATAAACTATACTTCACTGCCAAAAGGTGTTACAAATTTGTAAATCTCTCTTAAACGAGTTACAAAAATCTCTTTGCCTTTGTTAAGAACTTGGAAATAGTTACAAAACAATAAGCCCAAAGGGAACAACAATTGGTTACAAATGAGCCTTCAACTAATACTTATGCTTTTACATCCAACTACCTCACTAATGAGGGTAATAAATTCTAAGTCGGATTGAGCCTACAAGGCCCTTTTTGAGACCCTCAAATAGCTAAAAGAATGCAAATTGGTGACCAAAAAGTCATCCCCCATTAATTTTACCATAAAGCCCTCTCATCAATGTAGTCTTATCCCTATAAACAACTCATATAGACCTTTGAAATGTAAGAACTCCCTGTAGACTTTAACAATTGCATTTTGTACTTTAAAGTTTTGCCACAAATTTTGTAAAAATATCTTATTGACTTTTAAAGGTAAACATAAATATATTATTTTGTACTTTAATTAATAATTTATTCTATAATTTATAATTTATCACTTTTATAAATATCGATTACATTAATAATATCTATGAAGCAATAATTTAAAATCACTTAATATTCGTATTAATGTAATAATGCATTTATAAAGGTGATAGATTATAAATTATTTAATAAATTATAATTTTATTAGAAATATTATAAAAGTGATCAATTAAAAATCACTTAATAATATAAAAAATAAAAAATAAAGTGCAAACTAAATACCAATTTTTATTATTAAAAGCCTATTTTTCGTAATTTCTTTTATTAAACTATATCAATAAATGACTAAATTCCATCATTTATTAATATCGTTTAATATCCAAATCCTTACATAAAATGTCGAAGGCAACAAATCTCTAAGGGACTGTTTGTTTGGCGGAATTTGTGCATGTTGGAATTGCCAATTCTGGAATTGAATCCATTCTAGAATTTTGCTATTCTCAAAACGAATTCTAGAATATGGGTTTGCCCTGTTTGGTTCACCTGGAAGATGACTGAGAAGATGCAAATTATGCGTTTGGTTCCACACAACTAGAATTGGAATTGGAATTTTGTTTTTTCATTTTTGTGAGTAAGATTAATATTTCAATGTTTTTAATTTTTTTCCTTCTGTAATTTGTTTAATTTTACCAGAAAAATAATGAGTAATTTGTTTAGTAACCTTTGTTGTTAATTAAAAATATGATTTTTCTTATAAATTACAATGTTTTTTATAGAAAAATGTGTTTTTAAAAGTAATATTACTTTTATTCTAATATATTAATTCATTTATTACTGTGCTAAATAAAGTGAAAAACTCTTTTAATTTAAGAATGTCAATTTTGCTTTTGCAAATTTTTTAATAAGGCTAATTTTCATTGTTTGCAAACTTTTTTTAATTAATATAAATTGTTTAATTTTAACATAAAAATTTGTAAATTGGTAAAAAAACTCCAAAATAGTCATGACATTAATTTGAATATGTCCAACATTTCACTACACAAATAATTTAAATATGTCCTTTTTTAACCACATTTACACATCTAGCCCCTACAAACAAGTCCAATTATGATGACAGTAACGCATAGGATAAGGCATCGTAGAAAGACGTTTTCATCTTTCGTCATTGATGCAATTGCCTTGCACGACTTGCACTCTTCTCATTCATCATGTGCAGTTGTCGTCAAAATGGATGTAGATTGGGCATCATCGACCCACCTAAAGTAATCACAACCATTGTGGTCCTACAATACCGAAGTTACATTTTAGTTCTTGTTATAAAGATTAATTCTAACATTGTTTTTAAACATAACATATATTCCCATTACCAACCTTTTTACTATTTGGGCATGCCCAAAATTGACGCCCTGTATTGGTCCTTGTCTTGGAGGTCCTTAACAAGCAGGGGCCAGCACCACATTGACACATTGAAAAATTCATCTATATGAATAATGCACCATTAGTACAACATTAGTATTTAGAATGCATGAATAGTAAACAAAGCTCAACTACTGTATTTAGATGCCTTTTCATATCAGTTTTCATGATGTGTGTGATAGTGGACTACATTATTTCAATGCGTGTGATAGTCGACTACATTATTTTAATGCATGTGATACTATAATCTTAACATGAAAATGATAATTGTAATTATTATTGTAATCTTAATTCTAACTATAATGCAAAAAATTTATTTGCAAACATAATTTTAATCCTAACACAACCTTGTTTCTAAACCTAACATTGATTATAATTCTTGAATGTATATAAATGGTGTGAAGACAAACATAAATTGAGTTTGATAGGGATTAGATTTTAAATTTATACTAAAGTGTACCACATCACATTTTTAAGCATATTAATGTGTGTGGGTGTCTACAAGTCAAAACTACTATTCAATAATATATGCATGTTTCTAAATTTGATCTTGTGGATAATTTTTCATCGTATACTTTTTAGATCTCACTTCATGATTCAATGTAGCATTAACAGGTAATAATTTCACTATTTGGAAATGTTGAAATAATACAACTATTAACATACCTATAATTAGATTTCTTTAAATAACAAAACTGTTAATAGGAAATAATTTTGATATGTAACCATTAAGAAAGCACTTTTGAAGTTGAAAATAATTTTGTAAGGTCAAATATGTGGATGTCAGATAAGATAATATAATAGTCACAAAGAAATATATGTCCTCATCGAAGAGTATGCTAAAAAAGCTTACAAAAAGCAAAATTAAATCATATAAAAAGTCATATAAGAGTATGAAATAGTTGTCCATGAAATATACATATAAAAGTTACTATAGTCCTCCAAACTTCATTTTGATATATTTGACTCTCTCCTCTTCAGTCATTCTTAGGAACCCTTGGGCTCTTACAGTTTCACCCATGAAAGTGTCATATGCCTTTAGCATAGTACGTGGACCTAGATCAGGGATATATTTAAGAGCCGCATACACATTATCCATTACTAAAGCATCTTCTGAATGTCTATGATCCACTTTGATAGTTTGAGGCTTATTGAATTCCTCGTGTAGCTTTTTGAGAGTCTCAAACATCCCATCCATGGAACCGGTCATGCTTTCCTTCTTCCTTTTCTATCTCCTTGATGTCAATGTTTGAGTCTCTTTGCCGCTTGTAACAAATTGGTTAGATTGAAAAAACTCATCATTCAAATCAGCAACGGTCCCCATAGTTGGGTCTATATCATAAACATCATCAAAATCTAAAGGCTCATCCATGGGGTTCCCTTCTTCTGTCTCTTGGGGTGTCGAAGCTGCTCTGCCTTCAGCCATATCGTTCCCCACAATGAAGGCTAACTCATTGTAGTATTGGAACGGCTGCCTCTTATACACTTTCACATTTTTGAAATCTTTTCTCTGCATGTTGGCATAAAGGAATGAATTACTAATCATCTTGCATTACAAACTTTCAACACATAATTTTACTTAAGTAAAAATAATTTCAATAGCATGTTACCTTCAAAAGCTCCTCCCATACGTTTTCCTCTGCATCCAAACATTGATTGGCCTCGTTTCATGCAAAACCACTTGTATTCCGCAAGTCTTTCATTATTCTAAAACCATGCTTCCATGTTTTCAGCTTGTTTTTAAATTTTTCTATGGCCAAAGTCATGTTCAAATCTGAATTGAACTTTCTTTCAATTGCAGTCCATGCTTCTTTCCTGAACCCCCCTTCGCCCTTTCTACCAAGCTGGACTTGCTCTTGGAGCAAGTCAATAAGTTTCTTTTCCATCTCTCTTGTCCATAATACCTTGTGTTTGGTAATGGTTGTATGGGTTACTTCAATCTCATCACCCATCCCTGTACGAATATAAATTAGACACATTTGGACACATTTATTAGACATATATAAATTTACATAACTTCATATGCAAACATTGCAAACCTTGCAAACTTTTAGACAATGAGGAATTCATTACTACATGTATCGAGTATAATGAAGGTCAGAAATTTTCATAATTGATCACTTTGATTACAAAAATGAAATCTACCATCCTCAAAATGTCTTCTAACTCCTTGTCCTAATTCTTGTATTGGCAACACTAATAATGACTCCTACATTGTATATGTTAAATACACAGCATGGAGGCATAGACAATCATGACAGCGAAGTAAAGAAAAGGAAAGACACCCAAAATGGCAGTAAGTAAAGCTATGGGCAAGTGTAAAATCTTGTAGCTCAGTGTTGCAGTTGTTCTTCTCACTGTTCTTGCCATTGCAGGGCAAGTAGAAGCAGTTGCCATGGTGATGGGTAGTGTTTTCTGTGATCAATGTCGAGATGGGCATCTTTCTCTCTTTGATATCCCCCTTGTTGGTAAGAAATTAGCATTTGGTTTTTTTCTTGGAAAAGAAATTGACCAACAAGAACATATAAGTTGAATCTTATAGCTGATTTTTATTTCAATTATGTGTATTTCATAACTGATATCTATTATTTTCATCACTGTTTTGGAAATAAAAATGTTAAAGAGCTCAAGAACGAGACAAAAACTCACCATCACATGGATCACATATAGGGAGATGTCTATTAAGCATTCTACTTCATGGTTTACCTTGACGATGAAGAATATTGTATTACTACAAATCTGTAATTATCAAGATATTCTAACAACTCACCAACACAGATATTAACACACAAACTACTACCTTCATGTGAAGTGAAAACAAACTTAAATTATGCTCCCATTAACTATGATTCTAGATGTGCTGCTGCAGAAATGGAATATAATTAGCATAAATAAAATGGAAACAGCTGCAATAATCATGAATACACAAATAACAGTATAAGTATCAGAAATCCAATTATGTATAACTTCATCAAAGGATAGATTGTTATTGTGCCTTATATTTCCTTCAATCAACCACTGATTACAATTCAAATTACATAAATATTGCAGTTTAATAAACCAAAAGATCATTTGGACACAATGAACATGGTTCCTTCATCAATCTGACACCCTTTAATCAGTTCAATTAAACTACCTCCAATGCTACTAAACACTGCACATAACTACCAAAAGTAACAAACTAGTACCACGTACAAGTAATCAATTTGTTCCCTAGAGGTTGAGTTAATTTGTCCCCAAATATACCTGTTGAAGAATTATTTATCGTGACATGTTATTATAGTGTTAGAATTATCAGCCAGGATATCCGTCCTGTTCATTTTATTCCAGCCTGCAGGAGTTCACACAGCTTCCTCGGGATCTGCAGATAATTACAGTTTTACATTGTGCCAAGCAAATGAATACATTAAAATTCAAAATATAAACTATTATCTTCCTGTTGTCATCTGTCATATTCCATAGGATACAGTGAAGCCATGCTGAGAGAGTTGTTTGCCAGCTTAAAAAAAATTAATATGGTGCAAAATCCAAAGCTAACAACCACCGATAATGCTATTGTAGGTTGTTCAGCTCTGTGAGCATGGCGCCATATCCCAGGTATTTACTATTATATTTTAAGTATTTAATAAAGTCTTCACAGTCCTCATTACAACTCACTCTTGGAACATGCTAAATACAGTGGATTAAAGCTGCTTAGCACTGTAATCTATATACTTTGTTTACTTCTGCATCTGGGTATTTCATGTGGTTATCATGGGCATTCACACCAAGTTATGTCATGTGTTGTTAGCTCTGGAGAGGATGACAAGGGGAATTTCTTATTAGTAAGTTTACGCAACATTCTGAGTGTAAGAATAGTCCATTGGATTTGGCTTCAATGGAGAGAAGGCTCATTGTCCAAGAGTGTTGATTCAAGTTAGAGTTCAAATGGATGGTCTTCCATGACTTTTGTTGTATCTTGCCACATTGCATTGATATTTTGGGTTGTGTCTTTGGTGCTTGGAGGCCCATTATTTTCTATAGAAACATTGAATGAATCTATTTGGTCTAATTTTGAATCATAATTATCCTGATTACAAGGGAATTGGAGGAACAAAGTAGATAAGTGCAAAGAAGAATTAAATAAATAAAAACTCAGCTATATGAACAATTGAATATCTCAATTAAGTATTGTATATATTAATTAAGTATTGTACATTGTGATTCATTAATACTTTAAAAGTAAAAGCTTAAATCAGTGCCGCTTTATGCTTAGTTTATAGCCAAAACAATGGGATCATTACAGTGGTCTAAGATCGATATCTATAGTCTTCCCACATCCTTGTATCTATTTCATCACGAAACTTCCCCCAATCATCTCTATCACGCTGACTCATCCCATATGTCTCAAGAAATGATACATCTATTCCGCAACAATCTGCATCATCTTCAATTTCAACCTCAGATGGAACACCGTCCTCTATCATGATGAAGTTGTGTAGTATGCAACATGCTAAAACAATCTTAGTTTGTGTCATGATTTGATAAGATGTCGCATGCTTGAGGATAGGAAAACGTTGCTTCAAAATCCTGAATGTACGCTCTATTGCATTTTTTAGTGAGGAGTGTTGGTGGTTAAAAAACTCTTGTGGAGTGTTTATCGGATTTGCTCTTGAAAAATCCTTTAGATGATAACGTGTACAATGATAAGGGGCAAGAAATCCTGCTACATTTGGATATCCAGCATCTACTAAATAATATTTCCCTACATTAAAAATGTATATTGTTATAACATATGAAAAAATGACTATATAATCAATATACAATTAGACGTTGACATACCGGGGGGACTACCAGTGGATCTACGAGAGAGAGAGAGATGAAGCAAGAACATGACTATCTGCAATAGACCCTTCCCAACCAGAAAGGATGTACTGAAACTTATAATCAAACGAAGTCACTCCCATAACATTTTGAGACAAGTTGCCTTTTCTATCATGATATTTGGCTTGTATTTCCACATTGACAGTGACTGGTATATGGGATCCATCCATTGCTCTAATAAAATCCAATGTGAAGAGAATTTATAATCAAATGAATATTGCAATAATCAGAGAAAGACTCAAGAAAATAAACATGTACAACTACGAGATATACCTTAAATTATGGATCAAAATGGTTCTTCTGGAGGAGTGTTTGGACCAAGGGGCAACAAAAAATCTGCATGGAGCGCTAAGACAGCCATCAAGACTTTGTGGAAGTGTCAGCTTACCATCTCTCCAGAGTGCCCAAAGTTATAGGCAATCTTGTGATTCCTCAGATTGTGGCCTAGGGTATGTAGGAACATCAATAGTTTTTCTTCTAACGTAATGTGTAGTGTATCCCTAATGCTTTCTTTTTGCCTAAGAATATTGGCTAGTTTAAAGAAGGCTCTTCTAGTCATACAGATTTGGTCATGACAATCTGTGTCATTATAATAGATGACACGCATATAAAAAGGAATTGGATCTCGTTGGTCCCTGTGCCTTTCTCCTCTAGTTTCGTCTAAAAATGTTGCTATGGCTACTGCAACGGTGGCTACAACAACTACATATAGACGATAGAGTCTAGTCTTCGTGGTTATAAGTGCTTCAACAATTTGATCTTGAAATAGATCCATCGATGACTTTGTGAACTACAAACAACATCAACAAAGATCTATATGTCAAAGATTAGCTAGTAGATACATTGAGGCAAAATAGAAACATTCTTTGAAATGATAGTCAAAATAATTTACAACACCACATCAAATGATATTCCTACTTGCTTCTAGGCGATAAGATTTGTCCATCTCAAATCCACCTAGTTAAAACTCGCCATATAAATAGTTTAGACAAATATAACGGTGAAACTTTTATACACATACTTGCTGCTACTAAATCTCTAATATACCTATACAATGAAGACAACTATAGCCATATAATGGTGAAACTTATAGCTGCATACACATGTTGTTTAATATTGCCTTGCTCGGATTTGGTTCAACTATTTCCGAATTATTTAAATGTTCTATCATATCATGCTCTACTCTCTTTGAATGATATGTAATATTGATAAGTAGGAGATATTTTCTACAATAAGTTAAATTGTTATATTGCTATCAGGATTCATGTGTAGTTATTTTGAGTCAAACTCAAACTCATATTACTCATGCAACATGGGTCAATGAGTTTGACTAAAAAAACTACATAGGAGTCTCTTGATAGCAATATCAAAACATGTTGCTCATATTTTATTAAGCTACTTTAGTGTTATATACCATAACATGTTATATACCTCATTTTGCTTTAGCTAGCAGACACTGTTGAAATAGTTAGGGTTTATTGCTTGTACTGTCTTTGTATTCAGAGCACAGAATAGTGGTATCTCCTAGACTTGTATGCTTGCAGCTCAGGGACTTGAACAATATTAGGTTTATTGAATAATATTTAAGTCACTTTTGTCTTTGGAGTGTAATGGGTACAGTTGAACAACTCGTGTTATTTTTTATTTAGAGATATAAATGTCGGACGGCCTAATGTATCTACTAACATATTATAAGGAAAATTGTATTTAGCCTTACATGTATGAAGAGATTCTCTCTAAGAATATTCTCTGTATTGAATATATTAAAATATTTTGTAGAATATTTTACTCTTTGAAAGTTTGAAGGATATGAGGTTGTATAATATATTCTTTTCCTATTCGATCAATCGCTGATACATTTATCTTCACTGATCAACAACACAATGTATTTTTTTATTCAAACAACTATTTGAACATCCTTAAAATTGGGGGGAGCTAAAAATGTTGTATTTTTGAGTGATCATGTGTTTTTTATGGGCTTGAATTGAGAACATAGTATCATTTACTTATTGGGGAATATAATCTTAAATGGAAAGCCTTTTCTGTTATGTTGTTCAGTAATTAAGAAAAACTATTAGAAAAGATGCAGCTGCAACTTGTGACTTCTTTCATAATTGGACACTGTTAAGTAGACTAACTTGGGATATTAAAAAAAAATTAATTGATTACACAGATTGTGAAAAGTTCTGAAATAATCTATATAATTTATCTTGTATCCCACTCTTTTTATGAAACAACCAATCACACGTAATGGACAGAATCTAACCCACAAGGGTAACATAAGGAGCTGTCACATATTCATCTTATTCACAAATTTTGTATTTTATTTTGAATATCCATATGTTTTTTCAAACGCTTGTCCTATACAAGGTGTTATGCAAGTTGGATCAATGTAGCTTGCTTCATCATCCATTGAATGATCTATACTGAAAATTTGGAAGTTTGCCCCTCTAAAAAGAAATTACTGACAAGGCGAGGTTAATGGTGCTTACTACTAGTACAGATTAAAATTTCCATTTCCTTGTAATGAAAGTTGTTGCAGAGTAAAAAAAATCGTTAACAAGTAATTCACATATCCTTATTTATTATTCATTTTCTATTGGCTGGAATCAAAACTTCAAGTTGTTTTTTCTGTACATTTGCTTTCAAATACCTAGGTAGCTCCAAGACCCTTGGAAATAATCACCATTCCTTTCCAAATAATCTCATTTGGATTCAACGAGAGATCCATAATTGATGGTTATTCCAGTGTGAAGGCGTTGATGGAGATGTCAAAAATTCACTGACTTTTGAAAGTACCCAACTAGAGAATCCTAGCACCCAAAGGTGTTTGAATTACACAATGGTAATGTGCATATGAAGATAACCAATTGGGGAGCCACCATATTGTCTCTAAGCATCCTAGATTCCAAAGGTACTCCAAATTTAGAGTTGGTTTTCATGTTATTAGACAGTATACAAATTATAAACTAGGTTTTTTATTGTAGCGTAATAGGTTTTAGTGGGCTCCTAAAACCCATTTAGGACAAAATGTCAGCAGAATGACAAGTGAACTACAGTATAATAATTGACAACAAGCAAAAATAATGGCAAAGAAATGGCTACCAATGTCTGGTCGACACCATAGCCATTGCAGAACAACAATCCCAACATACACTATGTCAGACCCCTTCCTTGCAATACACATGTAAATACATATAACATGTTATAACACGGGTAAATACATATAACATGTTATAACACTAGGTTGTCTATTAAGGTTTTCCACATATATACAACATGTTATACACAGGTAATACCTGCAATATGGAGGATGATATATTGTGTTTGGATGTATCTTCTGATTAATATTGGCTCAGGCAAAATGTGTCAAAGTAAACTTGGCCCCAAAGTATTAAGGGTATGTAGAATGATTTTAGACATTAATAAGCCCACGCAAGCTTTATTTTTCCAGTCACAAATTATACACAATATTTTATCATGTGCCCCATCTCAATTCACAGATAAATTTTGTGAACCTCCACCATTTTTTCCTTGAATTTTTTTTTTTAAAACAACATAAACCCATTTCGTTTACCATACAAAGCCCCAATTTTCTTTACCATAATTTCACACATACCCATTTCACCTACAATCATTTCTTATGAACCCATTTCATAGGAAAGACAATTACCCTAACATAACATAAGTACAAATCAAAGGAAATCCAAAAAAAATTCAAACCATTGTTTCAGTAAACAACAACTTAGTCAATATATTTCCATACATCCTCTACACTCCAATCATAAAAAACATCCAAAGTTCCTGCTAGATTTCTTTGGATAAAAAGATACTCAGTGAACATAAACACTTACCAGCAACTTTGCCTGCCCTTTGCCTATGTACAATCTTCACACAAATCTTGTAAAATGCAAACCAACCAAATGACATCAAAATTAAAATCTAATTAAATCAAAACATAAAACACAGACCCCTCATGGAGAATGTAAAGTGCAGACTAGACCATACGCAAACCAAAAAATGAACGGGTAATGAAATGAGGATAATACACAAAAGTAACGCATAACAACTCAGAAATGATGAATATAAAATGCACACAAATCCTGGTAACGTTGAACCATTTCTTCACACAAATCTTGGTAACATTGAACTGTTTTCCCCTGCCTGGTAATGCTGAACCGTTTTCTCTGCGTTTGACCCTGTGAAACCCTTCCTCTCACGAGCGGCAGCGGCAATGGCAAATGGTGCAAAAAGAAGCAAAAACAAAAGGCCCCGACAAATGAGAATTGATAGGGTTCCCAAATATTACACTTTTATTCCAATTTTACTTTTCAATTCCAATTCTAGGTTCTGAGGGGAATTGTGGAATGCTCAAAATGACCCAAAAGTAGAATTCGCATAACCCTATTCCTATTTTAAATTTTGGAACCAAACCCTAAATTCGATAATCCCAGCATGCAGAAATGCCAATTCCTAGTCAATTCCTGGAAACAAACGGGCCCTAACCGTTTGGGTACTGGAATACCATATCCTGGATATGGTCAATTCAGGAAGATGCTGCATATTCAGGAAGATGCTTATCCTCAAAATGAAATCTGGAATATGGGCTGACCCGTTTGGTTCAACTGGAAGATGAATGAGAAGATGCATAAGGAATTTTAATTCTTGATTTTTTAGTTTCTTTGAATATGGTGTGTATATATATGTGTGTATATACACATGTATATATACATGTGTATATATATACACATATGTGTATATATGTATACATGTGTGTATATACACACATGTATACACATACACACACATGTGTGTGTATACACATATACACACATTTGTGTACATATACACACATACACATGTGTGTTTATACACACATACATGTGTGTGTATACACACATGTGTGTATATACACATACAAGTGTGTATCCATGTATACACATATACACACATGTGTATATATATACACATGTGTGTATACACATATATACACACATACATGTGTGTATATATACACACATATACACACAATACATATACACATACAAGTGTGTATCCATGTATACACATATACACACATACACACATTTGTGTATATATACACACATGTGTATATACATACATATACACACACCATACATGTGTATATATATATAGACATATACACACATGTGTATATACACACAATATATGTGTATATATGCACACATACATGTATGTATATATACACATGTGTATATACACACATGCATATATACACACACATGTGTATATATATACACACATGCATATATACACATGTATATACACACATGTATATATATACGTCCTTATAACAATATAATATACATCTTTATAGTCACGGATCCCATGAAATATTAAATTTGCTTTTGTAAAAATTGGAATTGGAATTTGAAATTCCAATTCCACCTATTTAGGTGGAAGATGATATTCCCATTTTGG
>MU225801.1:915363-987937 GCA_018584345.1 Thuja plicata | reverse complement strand
CACTACTTGTAAACAATGAATATCACTATCTACATTGCACATTTCTTTCCTTGACCTTCAATGAGTGCAATGTTTTGCATATGTGGCACCTTGTGACATGTTTACTGTGAATTTTGTATTTCTGGAAACTTGTCCATTGCTATGCATTTTTATCCTTTTTTTCCTCTTCACAATGGTAATATGACTGATCTAAAATAAAGATATCATGTTAATGTTGTTCTTTGCATTCAAATTCATATTTTGATAATGAGCAAGATATCACCACCTCTTTTATGCTCAGGTGTATACTTAGATAGACCACTGTTATTACAACTTAATGGTTGTAGTTGTTTTAAATGGTATCCTAAACAAATATGTATCCTTATATAGCCTTGTCTATTTTCTATGGTACTTGACATGTATGAAATAGTTCTCTGTAGATACTTTGAGACTGTCTTAATATTGTTACTATGTTGTACCTTTTAGCTTATGATTGCTATATTGGCTTCAAAGTATGACAAAATACATGCTTCCTCCTTTATACATGTTGTCCTTTTCATCAAATTTTTATGACACCACTAGAGTTGCTCTTCACCCTGGTCATTGTCTCTACTTGAATTAAAACCTCATGTGTTTAGACTTCAAAGCTCATACCTCATATCTGTCTCATAAATTTGAGTTGTCTTCATGTATCTATTTGCTGCTTCCAATTCACTTTTATCAAAAAATGAATAACTTTGTATTCATAACAACATAAAAGGCTTTTTCTTTTGTCAATATGCAAAGAATGTAACATAATGTGACATATCTCATTACTGGATTGTTCTTTGTATGCTCTCCCATCACAACACTATCATGTCAGAATGAATAAAAGTTTGCATTGTACCTCTTATAATATTTGTTGGCATTCTTTTTCTATCCTATGGATTTTACTATGGTTCATCATTGTTTTAAATACTTGAATGTCACAACAACCTCTTGGGACATGATATCATTATTTGATGATGTATGATGTAAATTTGTAGCATGACTTTGCCTACAATGCTGATTTATTATGCTTGTTTCTCTACCAATCTAGTTTTATGTATTCATATTGCTCTATATCTGGTTAATAACACCACTTTGAATGCCTATATCATTGTGAGGGTATCTTTTAACCACAATGGATTTGCTAAACTAGTCATGGTGTCCTCTTGAAACACAATTGACCTTTTAAAAGAATAACCTTGTGATCATTGTGTTTGTTGTCCTATCATTTTTTTACATCAAACAACTTGTCTTAGTATTGACATTTTGATACATGATGGTTGTCCTTAACATGACAATCGCAACTTTCCTCATGCATTTGATATGATTGTCATAGTGCATGGCGAACATCCTATGTAATGACACTACTGATATGTAACTTGTGACTGTTGTGTATTGATCTTCTTTTTTATTCATTGGCATTAAGAAGGCTTGTATCACTCTTCATTGATTGCACATTGGTCACTGTGAGAGTGTTGATGTTTTGTAATGCTCACAGCCTTGTGATGTCCATTACTCTAGTACTTATGAAGTCTTGACTATTCCATTGCTTACACAATCTTATCAGCGCTGAAATATTTTGTTTTTTCTCATTGGTTTGACTTTTCATGACAGTAGATACACTCTAGTAGCAGTCACTACAGATGGACAATGTTTCTACTTCTTTGTAACATTGTCTTTCACTATCTTAGGCTCCTGACTAATGGCCAACCTTTAATATTTGTTATTTTTTAGCCATGAAATCTTCAAGTTGTTTTCATCTTACATTATTGTTGTAGTATCATTGATTGTATCATGGAACTAATACTTTGAAACTCATTGTGTTTACTTTTCTCCTACATGATTTTGACCTTGCTGATCTCTGCTCATATGACATTACCTGGTATCTTTCATTGTATATTGCTAATAGGACAACATTGTCCTTACTTGGCACTCATTATCACTAAAATTGACTATGATAGCTACTACCAYTGTACTTTCAGCATTTTCCTTGCACCTATGCCACTACTTGTAAACAATGAATATCACTATCTACATTGCACATTTCTTTCCTTGACCTTCAATGAGTGCAATGTTTTGCATATGTGGCACCTTGTGACATGTTTACTGTGAATTTTGTATTTCTGGAACCTTGTCCATTGCTATGCATTTTTATCCTTTTTTTCCTCTTCACAATGGTAATATGACTGTTCTAAAATAAAGATATCATGTTAATGTTGTTCTTTGCATTCAAATTCATATTTTGATAATGAGCAAGATATCATCGCCTCTTTTATGCTCAGGTGTATACTTAGATAGACCACTGTTATTACAACTTAATGGTTGTAGTTGTTTTAAATGGTATCCTAAACAAATATGTATCCTTATATAGCCTTGTCTATTTTCTATGGTACTTGACATGTATGAAATAGTTCTCTGTAGATACTTTGAGACTGTCTTAATATTGTTACTATGTTGTACCTTTTAGCTTATGATTGCTATATTGGCATCAAAGTATGACAAAAAACATGCTTCCTCCTTTATACATGTCCTTTTCATCAAATTTTTATGACACCACTAGAGTTGCTCTTCACCCTCTTCATTGTCTCTACTTGAACTAAAACCTCATGTGTTTAGACTTCAAAGTTCATACCTCATATCTGTCTCATAAATTTGAGTTGTCTTCATGTTTCTATTTGCTGCTTCCAATTCACTTTTATCAAAAAATGAATAACTTTGTATTCATAACAACATAAAAGGCTTTTTCTTTTGTCAATATGCAAATAATGTAACATAATGTGACATATCTCATTACTGGATTGTTCTTTGTATGCTCTCCCATCACAACACTAGCATCATTTCAGAATGAAGAAAAGTTTGCATTGTACCTCTTATAATATCTATTGGCATTCTGTTTCTATCCTATGGATTTTACTATGGTTCATCATTGTTTTAAATACTTGAATGTCACAACACCCTCTTGGGACATGGTATCATTGTTTGATGATGTATGATGTAAATTCGTAGCATGACTTTGCCTACAATGATGATTTATTATGCTTGTTTCTCTACCACTCTAGTTTTATGTATTCATATTGCTCTATATCTAGTTAATAACACCACTTTGAATGCCTATATCATTGTGAGGGTATCTTTTAACCACAATGGATTTGGTAAACTAGTCATGGTGTCCTCTTGAAACACAATTGACCTTTTAAAAGAATAACCTTGTGATCATTGTGTTTGTTGTCCTATCATTTTTTTACATCAAACAACTTGTCTTAGTATTGACATTTTGCTACATGATGGTTGTCCTTAACATGACCATCGTGACTTTCCTCATGCATTTGATATGATTGTCATAGTGCATGGCGAACATCCTATGTAATGACACTATTGATTTTTGAATCAACAATGTCATATATCTTATAAGCCATGAACTAGGAAATACTTTTTTGTTATGGTGGGAAAATACCTCTATTTAAATTTTTTTATCTTGTGTTGTATTACTATCCATGGATCTTGTTACACATTATTGCATGTCGTGCTCAACCCTTATAGGAGCCCATTTTTTCCAACATATTGATTTCTATTATCAAAGCAAGACATGTTTACACCAGTGATTGCACATGAAGCAAACAAGTTAAAAACAAATGCATATTTTGCTTTGATAATTCTCGTCTTTCCTCATACATCATTGTTGAGCGTTGTTTTTACACAAGTCAACTACTAGGATCTCAAGATTCAATTTCCTCTCTTGAAAGAATAACGAAGTTATTCTCAAAGTTCTCTGGGGTCAGTGGTACAACCTATTGGGTAACTCAGTTGAAGATAAATGTGAATATTCACGAGGAGGCCTTTGCTGGTACTTTCAAGACGTCAAACTGTAAAACAAATTTAGTGTTTTTTTTTGTATTTTCTGATTTATCAAAGATTGTAGTGTTACTAATGATGCAAATTTATGTTTTAAACTAAAGACGATTTCGATTGCTTTCAGATTTATGACAGAAATTTAAGAGAGTGGGGTAACACGAATGAAGTAAATTGCTGAAAATGAAATCCCAATGGACATAAACCATTGTTGATCCTTCCTTGCGAATAGAATAATGGAGAGATTTGGAACAAACCAAATGAATATAAATCAAACAATGTCACAATTATATACCCAATGGATGCAGTCATTTGGAGAGAAAACGTATTCACTCGTGCAAGATTTTCAAAATTTATCAAATCGTGAAGCCACCAAGACGTGCGAACACACGAGACAGATTTATTGTTGAGCCCAAAAGATAATCTTTCCCATACATTCATCACAGGAAGGTAGATAAACAACATCAAACTCCAACTTAAAGAAACGTAGATTCGAGACATAATAAAACAGTTGTCTATTTGAAAAGAATGAATAAGTAGACACATTCATCAATTTCACATAGATAGCATAAAATATCACACCGTGAATGAAGCACCAATTGTATATCTTTATTTTATCAAGAATCTGACCATAATACATTGTTTTGATTACAATATATAGAGTTTTGATCTACAAACTTTGAATGCCAAAATAGGGCATTAGATGCTCTGAAAACAATGAAAACAAACTAAAATTAAAGCTTTACTAAAGAAATCTATTGCTAAATTGATACTAAACTAGTTGCGTGGATCTTTAATCCATTTACAATCAATTTTCCCATGAAAAATAGATCAAACTCACTAAGAAAGAAGAAAGAGAAGAGTTGGAGTTCCCTTGTTTGCAACTGGAGTCTTCTTCTTGATGTCCAAGTTCTCCCTTAGAATCTTCATTTGTGGTTCTCTTCGATGTGGGAACTGATAGATGACCCTTAATCCTTGCAAAATGAACTTCAGTTATGCATCCATCTAATCTGAAGTTCTATTTTCATGCAAAAAAGTGATCTCGCTAGAATGGCCCTGAAATTTGACCTCGACCTCTGCACCGAAATTTTCCAAGTGCAAATTTGACTAAGTGTGAAACCAAAACTTGAGACCCCTAAAATTTCTACCTTTTGAAGGCCAAAAGGCTAAAAAGGACGAATGGCCAAAATGTCAAAACTATCCCTTTGGAAAAATGGCTAAGTATGGAAAAACTGCATCTAGCTCTCAAAAATGGTTGTCTGGATTTGAGCAGTCAGTTTGGGAACACCTCTGGATGAGCAATTCGTAGCCTCTGCACTATTTCCTATAGCTCCTCATAGTTTCTTTATCTCCTCTTCACTTTGTTAATTCGTTGGTCTTGCTTCTCTTTGAAAATGGCCAGTTGAAAAGCGAAGAACTTGATCTCTTCTTCGTGCTCGGACATCCTTTGCATGTCTTCTTTTGAATAGAAAAGTTGGTGTATGCCTTCTTTGGTGCTAACACCTGCCATAATATCTTTGAATTATTGTATCACCTCTTTGGCTGGGCGTAGAATTTGCATCTCTTGATCTTGGTATAGCTCTAAGTCCATACCTACGAAGAAGTTTTCTATTTCTTCTACCCATTCCATAAATTCCTTATGCTTTTTTGTATGTGGCCTAGGCACTTTTCTCAAACCTTAATTGTTTTTGCTATGCTCTTAATCCAAGTTCCGAAGTTGTCTAGCTCCTCACCTTCATATATCTTGACTAGAATTTAGAAGCGTTACTTCTTGATTATCTTGAGGTCCTGGAGGGCAGTTCACCATTTGGTTAATTCAGAATCTAACCTCTCATTACTCTCCGTCATGTTTATCAACTGTGGTTTCCACCGGAATAACTCGGAAAGGCCTAAAAACCAGTTTGATTACCCCTGCTCCAAACTGTTCAAAATCATTCTTCCAATCAACACTTACCTCAATGAAATAAGGGGTCATACCTGTCGGCAAGTCCAGGGTAGCTCTCTTCTCTAGTACGACATGTAATGAGGGCTCTAGGCAGCTTGGGTCAATGGGACCCACCATTTTATGAATGAATTTCTTCAGAGCCTCATTATGCTCTGTCAACAACTTGATAGTTTCCTTGTCTTTGCTCATAAATCCCAGAGCATGTTTGGGGCCTAAGGATGCCAAGGTATTACTTCCTTCCCTGGTTGGTTCTCCTAGATCTACCTCTTCAAATATATATTCCTCTCGGGTGAGTCGTGTTTGAGAGGTGCTAGTAGAAGGAACTGCCACCTGTGCCTTCCAACGACCCTTGGTGTCTTGAGTGACATATAATATGGTCCTTTCCGGTATATTATCCTCTATTTGATGGAAGTCCTACCCTAAGAATGACATATCTGTGTCTTCTCCTTCCTCTTCATCTGTGTAAGTTCTTTTTCATGGTTGAATCTCTTTAGTGAACCAAGTAGGTTTACTAAAGGTGGTAACTGGCTCATATAGGGAGATGTGGAGGACTGAAGCCAAGCTTTGTGATCTAGGGGTCACCCCCTCCTCTTTATCTAACTCTTCCCCATGTTCGCCTTCTTTTCTACCTTATCCCTCATGCATTTATCATTCATGGCTTCTTCCTCTCTCTTCTCTTCTTCCACTACAACCTCATGTTTACCTTTATCTTGGTCTTCATCCCCGGAGGAACTGATTGATATTTTTGCATTAAGGCCTGTCATGGCTTCCAGTGTGGTTTTGAAGGGAGATGCAGCTTCTGTGCTTACCGACACTTGGGGAGTCGGGATAGAGCAAGGAAAAGGAATAGATGGTGGTGGATTCAACATTGGCATTGTAGGTGGTGGAGTCAGCGTTGGTATTGTAGGTGGTGGAGTAGAAGTAGAAGGAGGCGGAGTTGGCGTGGGAGTTGAGAGAGAAGGTGGTGGAGTCAGAATGGGGTGTGGGAGAGAGGTTGGTGGATTTGAAATGTGAGGTGGTGGAGTTGAAGTTGAACTCTCTCATGTAGTCTTACCGCCTGCTATGCTCTGGGAAATTCCGACATCTTGACTTTTTGGCCTTTGGTTAGTGCTAGAGTCTACTCCTGTGATAGGCATGTTAAGTGTGGGGTTTGTAAATTGGGATGGAGGTGGAGTAAGGATCACTAGAGGTTGGATGGGCGTCTATTCTCCCATGTTGATTCCTATCGTTGAGTCAGGTGTATCCTTCCCTGGTCTGCAAAACCCTCTAGGCCTTCAAAATCAAACATGGGGAACTCATCCGAGCCTAGGGTATCCAATGGATTGTCACGCTCTTTAGGAGCCTCTACCTACTTCCCTGTGATCTCCTTTTTTCTCAGAGAGGTTGCTTGAGATCTTGTCCTTTTTACCAAGGGTACATCTTCTAGTTTAGGTTCCACTTGTAAGGTTTCCAACCGTGGAGAGGTAGAAGCTCTCTTTCTTTTATAAGTTCTCTTCCCTTTTCTAGTGGTAGGGGGAGATGGGTGGGAGGTGGAAGGTCCTTCCCCTTGGGTGGCCTATTATGATCCAACAAGAGGATCTATCTGCTCTATCATCCTAGTTTTTGGGGCCTTGTGCCTAGGATTTGAACCATATTCTACTGCACGTTCATTCCCATACACGGTTTCCAGCTTCTGAGGTGAGGTCTTCTTGTATTGGGGCATTGTGGACCTTTCTCCATGTTTCTTATCTACCTTATTGGTTGGATCCATTAGTGTCTTGAAAGGAATAGGATCCATTTAATAAGGCTTTTTGATCCATGCCCGAGTCATTCTGACGATATGCCTTGCTTTGAACTCAATACTATCATTTTCCTCCTTATCCACCTCTGCATTCAAGATAGGCCTGTTGTATATTTTATCAATAGTATAAATTGACTCCAACACATTATGTGAATCTTTCTCCCAAACCTTGGGGGGAATACTGATCTGTAAGGCCGCTTGTGCTAGTGTGAGGGACATCCTGCAGTAATCCATGATCCTTACCTTGTGGTCATCCACACAATTTATCCAATGATCTTTGACATGCGGTTCATGGATGTAGAACTTTCCAATGATATGGTTGTATGTTCCTATGGCATCGAATCGAACCCGAATGTTATTATATAGTTGGAGTGGGAACTCGTCCTACTCAAAGGCCAATGACTTACAAATATTCATGTCCTGGAGAGTGTAGGGGCCTAGGGAAATGGGGAAGTCCCATCATTGCTTCTTCTTATACTTGATGTGTTCGTATGCATCTGAAAGCTGCCTAGGCATTTCTAGGATGATTACCCAATCAAATGGGTGCCTAGGTAGCTTCTTGGGGTGCAGGGTAGATCCTTCCACTCGGATGTACATGAAAGTTCTGAACTGTATGTAGTACATCCCTATGGCCCTTTTTTTGGCAACATCTTCTTGTGATAGCCTCTTCATGTAGGCACCCTCTATGGATCTAATGACTGCGAAGGTAAAGACATCATTCACTATTCTGTATTCCTGGCTATCTTCAGGCATATTTGTTCTTCTCACCAGTTGTGGATAGACAATATGAGGCCATGCATTTGATTCATTAAATTTTCCCCATTTTTTGACCCCCAGATAGTCTTCTCGTACGACCAACAAGTACACTATGTATGTAGTCATGCAGAACTTTGGGTTGTGCTTCAACGCGGACAATTTTTCATCCAATTTATCACTTAGGATGGTGGCCCAATCAAACTTGGTCTTGCAGCTCCTTATCTTCTCTATCAACAAAATCATCCAGTTCTCGAGTTGGATGGACTGAGGTAGTCCATACACTCAGCTTATCGATGTAACTGTTGCATGGATGTCATCTCTCAAGTATCCCCTTCTGAGATATATTTTGTCTAGTTTGTTCTTTTGGAGGGGCTTTTAGAGGTATTCCCGATTTGCAATCTCATAGGAATCTTTAGTCTTGTTCCTGGACCATCTCAGCCCCTTTTCTATATAGAAGTTATAGAATTTGTCTACGCCCTTCTGGAGATGGAAGACCTCTTCTATGTTGTCTAGCCTCAGGTCAAGGACTACCTGTCCTTCTGTATTCTTGATCACCTTTTCGTCCAATATGTAGTGGTTGGCCAATGTCATTATGAGCTTAGAAGACATGACCACTACTGGGTGTGTTGCTGCATTGACTAAGCCTGATAAAACCAGGGAGGTGCAGTCTTCAATCCTTCCTGTTGGTTGAGAACACCTTACTAGGAATTGATCACAGTCCACATTCTCGATGTTTGTATCGGTGATCTATATATGCTTATTTTTTATCTTTGAAGGGGGATGATTCCCCTTGAGTAGGTATTTCATTGGTGATGTTGTCCACTTCTCAGGCATTCCGGTGAGGAAACATGCAAGTATCAGTATCTTTATTGAAAGAGAACTGCTAAAGCAAGAAAGAAAACAAAACTAACTAAGAAAACTAGAAGCAGATGACTCTTAAGTAGTCAGAAATGAAGTTTTAGCTCTTTCGGACTTTTCAGGCTTTCAGACGCCAAAGATAGGGTTGGGGTGCAAAAGGCCAAAATTGAAGGATAAGGTTGTGGTGAAGAAAGCCTTTTCAAACTCACAAAGTGCAAAAACTTTGCAGAAAATCGAGGTGCGAAAACCCAAAATCTTAAAGAGATTCGGGGGCTGATGAAATGCTTTTGGGCTTTCGGTGTGCGAAAGTCTAAAGAAGGTTTTAGAGTGAGAAAGTCCTCAATCTCCAAGAAGGGGACCTTACCTTTGGATACTTGCTCCGAGAGGGGTTGTTTTCGTCCTTTCGGAGGCCAAAAACTTGTGACCAGGTCACGATGCAAACAAAACCCTAACCTAAAAAATACAAGAATAAAAAGGAAAAATGAGGAAGAGCGGCCCTTTTCTAGTGGTCCAAGGGTGCGAAGCCTAGGGACCTAGGAAGGAGCATGGCCTGACTAGGCCGAAGACCAAACCTAAATAGATCTAAAAACAAAAACATGAGCTGAAAAGAAGAGAAGACGATAGCAAGAAGGCCCTACCTGCAAGGCACGAGGAGATGGAGAAAACAACGAGCCACTGAGTGCGAGGACAGGCAATATGGAAAAAAACGACGAGGAGGAGAAATAGAGTGTGCGCAAAGAGGCAAGAAGACACAGGTGAGAGAAAAAGGAAGTGAGAAGATAAAGCGACTTGGCCACTTAAATAGCCCGCAGGTGACTGGACTTGACTTTGGTGTTTCAGAGGCTGAGACACTGAAAGTCGGGTGGCCTCCTCCCCTTTTGGTGTTTCGGGGGCTGAAACACCAAAATTTGCAAAGGTTCTATCCTTTGGCCTTTTCGGTATTTTGGAGGGCCTAAGGTCCTCCAAAACGCCTGAAGTGCGAAAGGGCCAAAAAGCACCTTTGCTCTCACAACAGGCCCCTCCAAAACTCAGTTCAAGGAACAGGGAGAGGGGCAGACCCAAAAAGCCAAAAAGGAAAGGGGTCCCCATGGTCAGAGGACCAAAATGGGATGTGTGTTGTGGACCCACAAAAAATAGCCCTGGAAAAAGAAGGAATGACCGAGGCATTTCTTCATCATCAAGACCCTTCTAGATTCTAACTTTGCAGCAGAATGAGAACTAAGAGTTGTTCTTATTGACTATATTTCAATGACTTCCTAGTTTGAAGTTTTCTGCTTTTTTCTCAGTGTGTGTTCACGTGTGTTCATTCTTTAACCTTCGATTTTGGTGACCAAAACGTTTGTCAATTGTTCCCAACCTTCGCCATGTAGACCAAGGCTTCCCGGAAAGAGCTTTGTTGCCAGTCAGGAATCGATAGCCCCAACAAATTTTTCCCTGAGTCCCAAATCTAACCTTGCTCTACTGTCGGCCAAACATCTATAGCCCCAGTAGAGGTTGTTATAGTCACCCTTGTCTATTTGGTTTGCTAGACTGGAGCTATGTAAGAGAGTTCTTTTCTTTGAAACAATTTCTTATTTTCTTGCATGAGCCATATCAAGACCCTTGATATGTGTAGTTCTATATTCTGGTTCATAGTGTCTTCTTTGATCAATCCGAGCAATGATTAGGTTGTGCTACTCAGATTTTACACTTGTGACCACCTTTCGGGCCATTTTTCTTTCCTACTTGTTTCTTTCTTCTTCATCTATTCTTCCTTTCCTCTTGCCTTTGCATTCACTAGACTTGGGTTCTGGGATTGGTGGGTACCCAAATCACCGCACTAGTGCTAGTCCCAACTAATAAACGCTCAAGAAACCAATGCTCTTGGGTTCCATTTCTTAGTGTTCTTTTTTATTAGGATGACCGAGCATTGAACATCTCTCTGATTATCAATGGAAGATATTGCCACTTTGCTTTTTGGAACATTCTCTGCATTGTATGTTTCTTTGGAGAATTTGACTAAGACATGCCTCTGCTCCAATTTAAGGACCACTTGGAACGAGTCCAAGACACAAAGACCCAAAGAAAAAAAAAGCAACAGCCCCGACAAAAGAGGGGAATGACCATGGATGGAAGAAACAAACTGATGACGGGAAAAACGACAGAAAGAAAGAAAAAAAGAAACAAAATGGAGAAAATTATGATACAAGGGATGAAACGCAGTCCCACTTAGGATCTGAAATAGTGTTTGAGGAATTTCCCATTGAATGGAAATGGGTTCAACTCTTTGTCTAAGGTACTGATCCTAAAAGTGTTCTCTCCCAAGATCTCTGATGTTTGATAGGAGCCTGTCCATAATTTTTGAAATTTGGTGTGGCTTCCCAACTTTTCTTTTACCTTGTCCCACATGAGGACAAGGTCAGAGATCTTGAAAGCTTTAATGGTGGCTCTCTTATCGAACCACCACTTGACGATGGCCTGATGCTTTGACACATGCTCCAAGGAAAAATTTCTCTTCTCCTCCAGGTTGAGGAGGTTCACGAGTCTAAGTTGCACTCGATCTTCGCCCCCAACGTACTCGTCCATAAATCTCAAAATTGGGATTTTCAAGTTCATAGGGAAGACCAGTTGCAAGCCATAGACCAATTGGTATGGGGATGTCCCAAAGGTGTTCTTAATCCTCACCCAGTCTATCCAAAAAGCATATTTTAGTTATGTATGCCAATCCCAGGGATTTTCATCGAGGAGATGTTTGATCATTGTCATCAGGTTCTTGTTTGTGGACTCTGCTATGCCATTGCCTCGTGGATAATAATTTGAAGAGAGTTTGAGGATATCTAGTTTTCAAAGTCCCATCGCTTGAGCAAGGCAGAGGAGAAAGAGGGAGCATTATCACATACCAAATAGAACGACATCCCAAACCTGGTTATGATGCACTCCTCTAAGAACTTGGTTACCACTTCTATGATGCAATTCTCTAGTGCCTGGGCCTTCGTCCAGTGTGTGCAAAGTAATTGGTAGCCATTAGGATGAACTTGTGACCTACATACAAAGGGGGGTTAATCATTCCAAAAAAACCCAAGCCCCATTGGGCAAACAGATGTACCTTGTATACTGGCTGTAAGGGCATCACCAGATTTCTCTCTTGAGTTGCACTTGTTTGGCATGTGTGGCATGATCTTACGTGTTTTCCAGTGTCTTTGAATAATGTTGGCCAAAAATACCCTGCCCTTAAGATTTGGTGAGAAGTTGCCTCAGTTGACCTATGTCATGTCTCGTATCTGTCATGAAAATCTTCTAGGACTTGTTTTTCTTTGAGCCTATCTAGGCACCTCAGGTACAAACCTTCATAGTTGTGTTTATACAACTAACCATTCTTCAACATGTAGGAGTTTATTTTGATCTTCAAATCCCTTCTTTGTGAGCTATTCATCCCTTCTAGGAAGTGATTATGTAGTAGGTAGTAGACTAAATCTTGATACCATATATCAGAGATCACACCTTGGTCGGTGTAAGTTTGGCATATTAGACCCTCTTCTACTTTAGAGATCAGCTTTGTCAGGCCTTGGCCTCTTACTAGTTTCATTGGCTGGATCTCTAGGTCAAATTCTTGCAGGATTTCCATCTATTTTCCCCTTCGTTCTCCCAACTTGTTCTGCATCAACAAAGATTTTACAGCTGCGTCGGGGACTATCCCGAAGACTTTGCTCCTTAGGATGTAATGTCAGAATTTCTTCACCTCTTTGACTAAAGAGAAAGATTGCTTGTCTAGGTTGGGGTACCTGACTTCAGCATTCTTAAGGGGGCATCTCAAGAAGGCTATTGGTCTCTCATTCTCTCCATCTTTCTTCTGCGTGAGGATGCCTGCGCAAGAGTGTTCCGACACAAAAGAATATACCTTGAATGGGATAGTGTAATCTGGACTAACTAGAATAGGGACTGTAGCGATTGCATTCTTGATCTCTTCAAATGACTTCCTTATTGGGGGAGTCCACTCAATCTTAGAATCCTTCTTAAGCATGTTGTTGAGTTGCTTCACTATCTCAGCAAAACCACTAATGAACTTCCTCACGAATTTAATCTTCCCGAAGAAAGATTTCAACTCATTGCGGTTGTGAGGTGATGTCAGCTTGAGAATGGCTTGGACTTGTTTGGGGTTAATTACTATTCCTATTCATGAGATTATGTGCCCTAGCAACTTGCCTTCTGTGACCTCAAATATGTATTTCTTGGGATTGAGGGAAATCACATACTTCCTGCATATTTGGAGGACTCTTCTTAGATCATTTATATGATTGGTTCGCTATTTTGAGAAAACTATCAGATCATCCATATAGATGATGATACATTTTCCAACTAGCCCGTTGAAAGCGGTGTCCATTGGAAAGTAGTACAGGAGTTGATTAAACTGAAAGGCATCCGTCGATAGGCGAAGGTCCCCCACTTTGTGGTGAATGATGTCTTCAATTTGTCTTCCTCTTGTACCATCAATTGATTGTACCTTGAATAACCGTCCAAGAAGGACATCATTTGGGAACCATTCACTACTTGCAGTACCTCATCAAGAGAAGGGAGTGGGTAATTATCTTTCTGAGAGGCTTTGTTCATATTTCTGAAATAAACGCATAATTTGATCTCACCGGTCTTCTTCCTCATGAGTACTAAGTTTTCTACCCATGTGGAGTATCGGATCGGGAATATGATCCTCGCATCCAACAGCTTCTGGACTTCATTTTGTATAAGGGGTTCCATAGTAGGGTTGATAGGACGTTGACATTTCCTGAATGATTTGGAATCTAGTTTTAGTGGGATATTGTGCACAATTACTAAGGTGTCATATGTTTTCAGTTCTTCATAACTCCAAGCTATGACATCTCGATATTTTGTAAGGAGTTGGACCATTTCCCCCTTCTCCTCTTTGCTACCTAGTTTCCTGATGTGGACTTATCTCAGCTCATTCTCAGTGCCAAGGTTGTATGTTTTGTACTCTTTACCATTGGGTGGTATGTCTGGACACCTTCTCATAGCAGTCTTGTCACTGTTAAAAATCCTTTCTAGTTACACCATCTCTTTTGGTGTGGAATTGGTCCTTAGGTTTATGATGTCTTGATCATTTGGGTCCTCTAGGCTAACTTCTTCTTCTGCCTCTTCCTTCCCTTCCTCTATGATCTACATTTCGAACACTCCTACCCACATGATGAACTCGAGCATATGTTGGTCATCTTGAAAGACTTGGAAGTTGGTGATGTTATCTGGGATGGTCGGGGTTGCGATGATTTCAGCTGAGAATTTATTCAGTTTAGCTTTCTCCATTGGGTGTAATGAACTAGATGACACAGCTAGGGCATCAGTGACAACATTCTTCCTTCATGGGATAGATCTGATGTTGAATGCTTTGAGTCATTGATCAAGTCCCATGCCCTGTTTTGGTACGCTGAGAGCCTCTTATCATTGCAAGAATATTGGATGTGGATTTTCTCGACGATCAATTGTGAGTCTCCTTCTATGGTCAAGGCTTTTATTCCCTTCTCATGCGCCAGGAGGAGTCCACGAACCAACGCTCCGTATTCTGAAATAGTGTTAGTGCACAAAAATTGTAACCTATAAGTGGCATAGGAATACTTACCTCTTGGATTTATTAGTTTGATCCCTGCACCAACGCCTTGTTTACACTTAGAGCCATCGAAGCGTAATTTATAATATTTGGCACTATTTTGCAGGGTTTGAATTATTAAGGACATTCCTTGTGAATCCCTTTGCTTTGGGCTTCTGTTTCTTTTCTCCATCACTTCTTGAGGAATTTGACTCTTCTTCCCTTATCTCTTGGATATTTTTGAGGTCGGAGGATTTAGTAATTTCACCATTTTTTATCTTCCTGTAGTTCTCTGTAGGGTGGAAATGCACCATCATCTGAGGTGCTGCAGTCACTGAACATGTTCAAGGTAGGGCTCTTTTTATCGAAGTCTAAACCTATGTTTTGACCTTGGGTCAGGGTGTCCGGATCAAATAGGCTATCTTCCCTAGACGTGGTGTCACCTTCACTTTCCACCTCAAGGCTTCCCCTTTGTGCTTTAGGCCTCTTTAGGACTTCAATTGGTAGGGCAATTTGAGCTACCACTTGGGACAATGCCTCTTGGAAATTGGGGCATGTGAATTCTGAGTGACTCACTTGATGCAATTGACAGTACCCTGGCAGCAGCAGGATGTTAGGGTCGGCATCTCTCCCCAGGTGTTGCATGCTCATCGTCATGCTTTTGAAATTTCTTTGAAAGATGTCATCATGGATGTTGAACTCTAGTAGCCCTTTCACATGACTATGGTCTTGTTCTTCGACCTCTCTGATCTAGAACATGAGAATGTCATCCATCTGATAGGTGCCTAGGTAAGTCTGTGTGAAAAAAACTTCATTAGGAGCATTGTAATCTGTGATCATCCTCTTTAACTTAGGCTCAACATCAATCTTGATCTGGTTGTTCAGTCCCTTCCATGGTAGCCATAGTTGGTTGAAATCCATGGACAACCATCCTGTCAAGCATTTGGCCCATTCTAAACTCAGTAGCATTCCGTAAGTCTTGGGGATATCCACTATGTGTACATCAATGTATTCTTGTATCCTTGGGTCAGAAACCAGTTGGATGTGCACATCCTTGAGTACACCAATCACCTTAAATTTTGTCTTGTTGAGTTGGATCACTAGGTTGTTTATCATTTGCGGAATCATCCCCAGTTTTTGATAGATGGATAAGGGCATGAAATTACATGACACTCCAGAATCAATTAGGCAATTATGTAAGTTTTTTTCCGAATATCCACAGAATGAGTAAGAATGGTGGTACCTTTATCTTGTCTTTAAACATCGTCGGGAAAGCTTTAGACGTGTTGATATTGGAGGTGGGCTTCGCACTGCTAGCCGTTGTACCTTGCTTTGAATGGTCCAGGGATTTTAAGAGTGCTTCTCTCTGATAAGGGAAGCCTTGAAGCATTTTGAACATACATATGTTTGCCTTAGTTTTCTTCAATTCTTTGACTGCATTGTATTTTTCATTTGACCACGCTGAACTTTTGCAACTAGCAAACACATTTGGTGGAGATGATGTAGGAGCCTTCAAACCTCTAGGTGGCCCAGGATTGTTGCTTGCCCAAGGATCTAGTGGAGTTGGTTGTTTACTCAAAGGTATACCATCGGTCATAGGTTCCTTTCGGTGCCGTAAATTGTATGAGTTACGATGGTCATTTTAGAAGGCGCAAACTTCAGAGTATTCAGGCTCATTTTCTTTCTGAAACAGGAACACAAAATCTTCTTCTTTCGTATAGGTGTCTGAACTTTTCCTATTTCTAGACTCATGGGAGTCAAACATCATGGAGTTTAACTAGACGGGTGGCTCCTCTAGATTTTGAGGGTATTGGTTAGAGGATTTGCTTCCATATCCATCATTTCCTTAGCGCAGATTAGGAGCCCCGACAAAATTGGCCTCAGCAGCCTCATAGGTATTAGCATTATCTATCGGTATGCTACCATTGTTGGGTCGAGTGTTCCATGGTCTATTGGGTCTTTGCTGCCCAAAAGGCTTATCTTGTGAACTTTTGTTATTGTTGTAGGTGTTGAAGCTTTGATTTTGGTTCCGGGGTTAAGCACTTGGACCAACGGGCGCTCATTGGTATCCACTTTGGTTTTGGGAAGGATTCAACTTCATCCTAGTGAGTTCACTTGTGATTTGGGATAAGTTTTTCTTCACGACATCCAACTCAGAAGCCAGACGAGTGTCAGGTTGAGTCTGGGGGACAACCCTTTACTCCACAAACATTATTTTATGAGCCTTGTAACTGGGATAAGTGATGGACGGTGGTAGGGTTGCAAATGGTTGTTCCAGAATTGGGTTTAATGAAGGTATGTGGGTGGCCAAAGCTTGACTTCTTGCTGAAAATGGATGTGGGGAAATGTTGTTGCTATTGGTAGGCATGGTCATGAAGTTCCCCTCTTGCGGGCCCATTTTTTGTGTAAACATGATGGTCTCATTGTACACCTTTTCCATTGTGTCTCTATCCACAGGGGGACGTCTTCTTAGAAAGATTGAAGTGAAGGGGTCTAGGGATTTTAGGTAAACATGTATGACTGTTGCATCTGGTATGGTGTAATGATCTTCCAACTTTTGATGCATCTTGTGGAAACGATGATTGAACATGGCAATGGGATTCTTAGGATCTTTTCTTATTGTTATGAACTAGTGATGTGTTGTAGCAGGGTCTACATACAACTTAAATTGATTAAGAAATTTGGTTTCAAATTTGAGCTATACACAGATGGATTCCCGTGGTAGGTTCAAGTACCAGTTGTATGCGAATTCCCCCAAAGTGTATGGGAATAGATGGCAAACAACATCTTGGTGGGTGATCTCTTTGCAGTTACAAATTTCTTTAAAGGCGTGGATGTCCTCTTTTGCAGTCCTCGATTCTCCATATATAAAACATGCGCAAAACCTCTCTGGACTTTTGGGCAATTCATGGAGTTGCCCAATGAAGTTTCATGGCGAGATTTGTACGTTAGCGAAGAAAGCCATTGGACGAGGTTGTTGCAAATTCTAATTTTGCAAGTTTTGATTTTGGTTTATGGTTGCGAGGACATCGGGACAGCGAGGTGTGATTGTTGTCCAAGAAGATTTTGGGACTTGGTAGGATGGTGAGAGGAGCTCTCTCTTGTCTTCCCTTTGTCGCTGCGAGCTCTGCGGTGGTGAGTGAGTTCAAGAAACTCGCCCCTTTTCAGAGATGATCTCAACACTCGCTCGAACCATTCTGGAAAGAAAGATCTAGTGTTATCTAATTTTTCAGTCTTTTGGCCCTCCTAGTGCAACTTTTTTAAAACGTTGTTTTGACGCAAGTCAATTTTTAGGATCTTGAGATTCGATTTCCTCTCTTGAAAGAATAACAAAGTTATTCCCAATGTTCTTCAGGGTCAGTGGTACAACCTGCTCAGCAACTCAGTTGAAGATAAATGTGAATGTTCACAAGGAGACATTTGTTGGTACTTTGAAGACGTCAAATTATAAAACAACTTTAGTGATTTTTTTGTATTTTCCGATTTATCAAAGATTGTAGTGTTACTAATGATGAAAATTTATGTTTTAAACTAAAGATGATTTTGATTGCTTTCAAATTTATGAAAGAAATTCAAGAGAGTAGGGTAACGAGAATGAAGTAAATTGCAGAAAATGAAATCCTAACGAACATAAACCATTGTTGATCCTTCCTTGTGAATAGAATGACAGAGAGATTTGGAACAAACCAAATGAATATAAATCAGACAATGTCACAATTATATACCCAATGGATGCAGTCGTTTGGAGAGAAAACATATTCACTCGTGCAAGATTTTCAAAATCTATCAAATCATGAAGCCACCAAGACATGTGCACACAAGCGATGGATTTATCATTGAGCCCAAAAGATAATCTTTCCCATACATTTGTCACAACAAGGTAGATAAACAACAACAAACTCCAACGTAAAGAAACGCAGATTCGAGACACAATAAAATAGTTGGCTCTTTGAAAAGAATGGATAAGTAGACACACATTTATAAATTTCGCATAGATGGTAGAAAATATCACACCATGAATGAAGCACCAATTGTAGATCTTTATTGCATCAAGAATTCGACCATAATACATTGTTTTGATTATAATATATAGAGTTATGATCTACAAACTTTGAATGCCAAAACTAGGGCATTAAAGGCTCTAAAAATAATGAAAACAAACTAAAACTTAAGCTTTACTAAAGAAATCTATTGCTCAACTAATACTGAACTAGTTGTATGGATCTTTAATCCATTTACAATCAGTTTTCCCATGAACAAAGGATCAAACTTGGTGAGAAAGAAGAAAGAGAGGAGCTAGAGTTCCCTTGTTTTCAATTGGAGTCTTCTTCTTGATCTCCAAGTTCTCCCTTGGAATCTTCATCTGTGGTTCTTTTTGAGGTGGGAATTGATAGAGGACCCTTAATCCTTGAAAAATGAACTCCAGTTATGCATCCATCTGAACTGAAGTTCTATTTTCATGCAAAAAAGTGATCTCACTGGAATAGCCTAGAAATTCGGACCCCGACCTCTGCACCAAAATTTGCCAAGTGCAAATTTGACTTAGTGTGAAACCAAAACTTGAGACCCCCGAAATTTAGGCCTTTCGAAGGTCGAAAGGCTGAAATGCCAAAAACTAGCCGTTTGGAAAAATGGCTAAGTATGGAAAAACTGCATCTCTCAAAAATGGATGTATGGATTTGAGTAGTCATTTTGGGAATAGCTTTGGATGAGCGGCTCGTAGCCTCTACACTATTTCCTGTACCTCCTCATAGTTTATTTCTCTTCTCTTCACTTTCTTAATTTTCCATTCTTGCTTTTCTTTGAAAATGGTCAATTCAGAAGAAAAGAACTTGATCTCTTCTTCGTGCTCAGACATCCTTTGCATGTCTTGTTTTGAACAGAAAAGTTGGTGCAAGCCTTCTTTGGTGCTAACACCTGCCAGAATATCTTTGAATTTTTGTATCACCTCTTTGACTAGGCGTAGAATTTGCCTCTCTTGATCTCGGTATAGCTCTAAGTCCATACCTGCGAAGAAGTTTTCTATTTCTTCTACCCATTCCATAACTTCCTTATACTTTTGTTGTAAGTGACCTAGGCGCTTTTCGTGAACCTTAATTGTTTTGGCTATGCTATTAATCCAAGTTCCAAAGTTTTCTAGCTCCTCACCTTTATATATCTTGACCATAATTTGGAAACATTGCTTCTTGATTGTCTTGAGGTCCTGGAGGGTAGTTTTCCATTTGGCCAATTTAGAATATAACCCCTCATCAGTCTCCATCATGTTTATCAACTTGCTGAAAGGCCTAAAAACCAGTTTGATACCCCTTCTCCAAATTGTTCAAAATTATTCTTTCAATTAGCACTTTCCTGAATGAAAGAGGGGGTCATACCTACCGACAAGTCCAGAGTAACTCTCTTCTCTAGTACGACCTATAATGAGGCCTCTAGGAAACTTGGGTCAATGGGACCCACAATTTTATGAATGAATTTCATCAGACCTCATTCTACTCTATCAAGGACTTGATAGTTTCCTCGTCTTTGCTCATAAATCCCATAGCATGTTTGAGGCCTAAGGTTTCCAGGGTCTTACTTCCTTCCCTAGTTGGTTCTCCAAGATCTACCTCTTCAAATGTATAATCCTCTGGGGTGAGTTGTGTTTGAGAGGTGCTAGTAGAAGGAACTGCCACCTGTGGCTTCCAACAACCCTTGGTGTCTTGAGTGACGTAAGATATGGTCATTGTCGGTATATTAGCCTTTGTTTGATGGAAGGAAATACCTAAGAATGACATAGCTGTGTCTTCTCCTTCCTCTTCATCTATGTAAGTTCTTTACCGTGGCTGAATCTATTTAGTGAACCAAGTAGGTTTACTAAAGGCGGTAACCAAATCATATGGGGTGATGTGGAGGACTAGAGCCAAGCTTTGTGATCCATGGGTCACCCCCTCCTCTTTATCTAACTCTTCCCCATGTTCACCATCTTCTCTACCTTCTCCCTCGTGAATTTCTTCTTCATGGATTTCTTCGTCTCTCTTCTCTTCTTCCACTACAATCTCATGTTCACCTTTATCTTGGTCTTCATCCCCGTAGGAACTGATTGATATTTTCGTATTAAGGCCTGTCATGGCTTCCAGTGTGGTTTTGAAGGGAGATGTAGCTTCTGTGCTTACCGAAACTTGGGGAGTCGGGATAGAGCAAGGCAAAGGAGCAGATGGTGGTGGATTCAACATTGACATTGTAGGTGGTGGAGTAGAAGTAGGAGGTAGAGTTGGTGTGGAAGTTGGGAGAGAATGATGCAGGAGCATCTTGGGTCATTGGCAATCTTGCACAACCAAAAAGATGTTTACTTTAGTTCTTTAGTTTGTTCTCTATCACTTGGGTTCTACTACTTGGGCATGCTTGTCTCTGTCACTCAGGTTCTGTTACTTGGGAATGTTTGTCTTCTATTGCTCGGTCATGCTTTACTGACGGGTTTCAATGATGTCCTTAACGACGGGTTTTCTGATGCTCAGTTATGCTTTACGAACGGTTATTGATTTTCGGTGTTCGTCTACCCGAGATCCTTATTTTGGAAGTTGGATCTTAATTTGGCCAACTTCTTTAGTTAATTCTGATAGCTTAATTAATTTGGGAGCTCTCCTTGGGATCTGTGCGGACCTAAATCTGGGTCTCTCTTATGGATTTGAGCTCCCACTTCCTTTGTTGGGATCTTGTATATATTTGGTCATATGTTCTTAGTTTAGGGATCAATCTTAGAGCAAGAAATCAAATGTTTAGACATTGAGATCGAAGGTCTGTGACCTCTATTGTATGAAGATCTTATTGTAATTCAATGAATATATGGCCAAAACTGGGAAGGCCTTACAACCTGAAATGTAATGATTTTGATCAAGTTAATATAAAAGGATCCTTGTGTTTTCTTCTCTCATTGTGTTGTTTGGATTCCACATTGTGTCTGCAAGTTGGTTTGGTAGTTGGGTGAGCCTCAGGCCCCATCACCATACCCTCCCTACGTCAAGTGGTATCAGAGCATGGTGAGATCTAGTTCCTTCTTGAAACCCTAACGCTAGTTGGTATTGTTGTGGGATAGAAGATTGCGATCTGACCTAGAATTGCAGAGAGATTCAAGATGGTTCCTTGGAGAGGAAATGCGGATCCAGGTCTAGCTGATATGCTTAGATAGATGGCTACTAGATTGGTAGCTATTGAGACGGCCCAACGCAGAGGGAGACATCTTGATGATCTTAGCGATGATGAAAATGAAGAGGTTCAAGGTGAAGTTGCACCTGTACCTATGATGAATCAGGGAGAAGAGCAATTCCTGAGAGCTTTGACAAGTTTGAAATCCACACCTCAGTTTAATCCTCCTGAGTATAGTGGAAAATTGGATTTTGATGAATTAATTAACTTGATAACATAAATGGAAAAGTATTTCAAATATGAAAATGTGGCAGAGGATAAGAAGGTGAAGATTGCAAGCACAAAATTGAAAGGTCATGCTTCCCTATGCTGGGAACATCTACAATTGGATCAGAAGAAGGGTAAAGACAAAATCAAGGTATGGGATAAGATGGTAAATAAATTGAAAGGAAAATTTCTACCTTGTGATTATCAGATTAAGCTAATCTGGTGAATGCAAAGTCTAAAGCAGAAAGACAAATCAGTAAAATACTACATTGAATAATTCTACAGATTGGACATCAGATCTAGACATATTGAGGATGAAGTGGAAAGAGTTGCAAGATACCTAAATGGCTTGAGAAGTTCCATACAAGATGATATCAGTTTGGTCAAGATGGAAGGCATTGAGGAGGCATACCAATTTTCCCTAAAAGCTGAGGAAAATTTGAATAGAAGATATGAACAAAGACAAAGAGGTAGAGGAGGTAGATTCCCTAGAGGAAGAAGCAGATCTCATGACGAGGACAGTAGATCTGAAGCAGATAAGTCAAATTCAGACACAACTTAAGACAAAGGAATGACTAAATGGAAAGGTGTAAATTCATACCGAGGAAGAGGTAATTACTCCAAAGGTGGTTATAGCAGAAAAGGATTCCAAATTACTTGTTACAATTGTGGTGAAGAAGGACATAAATCTTTTGAATATACACATGCAAGCAAGAAAGGCAGTAGTAGTAGAAATGCATTGGTGCAAGAGGATTCACCAAATGAAGATGAGAAGGAAGGAAATTTCATGATCCGAAGGATACTATGGAGTGAGAAGGATAAGCAAGATGCGATCATGAAAAGTTTGTTCAAGATCAGATGTAGAGTTGCAGACAAATTTTGGAAAGCGATTGTTGACAGTGGAAGCTCAGAGAATCTAGCATTTGAGGAAATGGTTGCAAATTTACAGTTGGAGAGGATGAAACATCCAAAGCACTATCAGATCTCATGGATCAAGGATGATCATACATTAATGGTGAGTGAACAATGTTTTGTGAATTTGAAAATTGGAAAGTATTATGATAAGGTGTTGTGTGATATTATGCCCATGGATTGTTGTCATATTTTGTTGGGTAGACATTGGCAATATGATAAACATGCTATAGATGATGGAATATTGAATAGATACTTTATTTGTGTTGATGGTAAGAAGAAAGTTTTGTTACCTTTGGTTGAAGAATCTGTTGGTGAGATATGTACATCTGTGAAAGTTTGTCTGATGGAAGGTAGACAATTTGTTAAATATTTGAAAAGAAATGATATCTGTTATGCTTTCATTCCTAACAAACCAAGTAAGAATACAAAAGATGACATTCCTGCAGAAGTTGGTAAATTACTCACTGAGTACAAGGAGATAATTTCAGATAATGCACCTGATGTTGCCACCAATGAGAGATATCAGTCATTGTATGGATCTGATTCCGAGAGCTAGTTTACCGAACAAATCACATCGGTTAACACCTACTGAAAATGAAGAGCTTAACCGACAAGTTCATGAATTGTTGAACAAAGGCTTCAAAAGAGAAAGTTTGAGTCTATGTGCAGTACCTGCTGTGTTGGCACTTAAGAAGAATGGAGAATGGAGAATGTGCACTGATTCCAGAGCAATTAACAAGATCACAGTAAAGTATAGGTTTCCTATATCGAGAATGGATGACATAATGGATTGTTTGAGTGGAGCAAGATATTTTACCAAAATTGATTTTAAAAGTGGGTATCATTAGATCAGAATCAGAGAAGGAGATGAATGGAAGACTGCTTTCAAGATAAAGGAAGGTTTGTATGAGTGGTTGGTTATGCCCTTTGGTTTAACTAATGCACCGAGTACTTTTATGAGACTAATGAATGAAGTTCTGAAGAAATTCTTGAGTAAGTGTGTGATTGTATACTTGGATGATATTCTGATATTCAGTAAGACTAGAGAAGAGCATTTGATGCATATAAGGCAAGTGTTGTAGAGATTAAAAGAGGAAAAGTTGCGGATAAATCTAAAGAAGTGTTCCTTCATGAAATAAGAGCTTGCGTATTTGGGATTTGTGCTTTCAGCTGATGGTTTGAAGATGGATCTAGAGAAGGTTGAAGCTATACTGAGTTGGCCTACACCTGAAAATGTCACCGAGGTAAGATCATTTCATGGATTGACAAGTTTTTACAGGAAGTTTATCAGAAATTTCAGTTCTATTTGTAATGCTATGACTAAGACAATGAGAGGAGACAAATGAGAATTCAAATGGACACATCCAGCTGATAAGAGTTTTGAAGCTTTAAAGCTAAAGGTTGTTGAATTACCTATGTTAGCCTTACCTGATTTCAATAAGGTATTTCAATTTGAACATGATGCAAGTAGAAGTGCAATTGGAGTTGTATTGACTCAAGAAGGTAAACCTGTTTCTTTCTTTAGTGAAAAGTTGAATGATGCAAAAAGGAAATATTTCGTATATGATCAAGAGCTCTATGTGATTGTGCAAGCTATGAAGAAGTGCAAACATTATTTGATGCCAAGTGAATTTGTATTGTATACTGATCATAAGGCTTTACAGTATTTTGGTAGTCAGAATAAGTTGAATCAGAGACATATGAAATGGGTAGAGTATTTGCAAAGCTTTACATTTATGATTAAACATAAGAGTGGAGTTTCTAATAGAGTTGTTGATGCATTGAGTAGAATAAGATCTTTGTTGATTGAAATGAGAATTGAAGTTCTTGGTTTTGATGACAAAGAATTTGTATGAAAGTGATCCTGATTTTTCAAAGCAGTGGAGAGTGTGCAGAGCACCTAATTCAAATCAATCAAGTAAGTATGAAGAATATTTCATTCAAGAATATATGTTGTTCAAAGGTATTCAGCTGTGTATACCAAGAGGTTCAATGAAAACTAATTTGATAAAAGAGAAACATAGTAGTGGATTGGCTGGACACTTTGGTATTGATCAAACATTGAGTTTGTTGAAGGAGAGGTATTTTTGGCGTCAGTTGTATAAGGATTCTTAGAAATTCGTAAGAAGCTGTGGAGTTTGTCAAGTTGCAAAAGGAGTAAGTCAGAATACTGGTTTGTATACACCAATTACTATTCCTGAGAAACCTTGGAGTGATATCAACATGTATTTTGTTCTTGGCTTACCTAGAACAACAAAAGGTAACGATTCTATATTTGTTGTTGTGGATAGATTTTCTAAGATGACACATTTCATACCATGTAAGAAAACATTAGATGTAGTACACATAGAAGATCTTTTCTTTAAGGAAATTGTCAGATTGCATGGATTACCAAGGAGTATCATCTCTGACTAAGACAGTAAGTTTGTTAGCTATTTTTGGAGAACACTTTGAAAGAAGTTGGATACTGAGTTGAAATTTAGTTCTACATTTCATCCACAGACTGATGGAAAAACATAGGTTGTAAACCGAAGTTTGGGTAATTTGTTGAGATACTTAGTTGGAGACACACCAGGCAATTGGGGTTTGATGTTGGCACAAGTAGAGTTTGCATACAATAGTTCAGTGAATAGGAGTACTGGAAAGACACCTTTTGAGATTGTTGAAGGCACACAACTGAGAGGTATATCAGATTTGAGAGATATTGTTGGAGAAGAGAAAAGAAGTGCTGAAGCAGAAGAATTTGCAAAATTTATGAAGACATTGCATGAAGATGTAAAATAGAAGCTGGAGAAAAGTAATCAGAAATACAAAGACAGTGTAGACAGATCAAGAAGACATAAAACATTTGAAGTTTGTGATGCAGTGATGGTTCATTTGAAGAAAAGAAGTTTTCCTATTGGAACATATGGTAAACTGAAGATGAAGAAATTTGGTCCTTGCAAAATACTGAGAAGATTTGATAGTGAAAATGCTTTTGAAGTTGAATTACTTGATGACATGGATATATCACCTATATTCAATGTTTGAGACTTGTATGAATATCATGAACCAGATGAAGAAATGACAGTACCAAGTGATTATCCTAAGAAGCAGATAGAGGAAGTTGAAAAGATTCTGAAACAGAGAATTGGCAAAGTACAAGAGGAAAGGAATACATGGAGTATCTGGTAAAGTGGAAGAACAGACCGATTGAGGACTCATCTTGGATTTCTCAATCTAAGTTGGATTCATTTCAGGTCAGACCTAACACATAATTCAAAGAATCATTTCTTGTAACCCCAGGTGTCTAATGCAGGGGCATCTTGGGTCATTGGCAATCTTGTACAACCAAAAAGATGTTTACTTTAGATCTTTTGTTTATTCTCTATTGCTCGAGTTCTATTGCTTGGGCATGCTTGTCTTTGTCGCTCAGGCATATTTTTCTTGTGTTTCTCGGTCATGCTTTATCAATGGGTTTTGGTGATGTCCTTATCGACGAGTTTTCTGATGCTCGATTATACTTTATCGACAATTGCTGATTTTTGGTGTTCATCTGCCTGAGATGCTTATTTTAGAAGTTGGATCTTTGGCCAACTTCTTTAGTTAATTTAGATGGCTTAATTAATTTGGGAGCTCTCCTTGGGATCTGTATGGACCTAAATATGGGTCTCTCTTATGGATTTGAGCACCGACTTCCTTTGTTGGTCTCTTGTATATATTTGGTTGTATGTTCTTAGTTTAGGGATCAATCTTAGAGAAAGAAAACAAATGTTTAGATATTGAGATAGAAGATCTGTGACCTTTATTGTATGAAGATCTTATTGTAATTCATTGAATATATGGCCAAAACCAGGAAGGCCTTATAACCTGACATGTAATGATTTTTATCAATTTAATATAAAAGGATCCCCGTGTTTTCTTCTCTCACTGTGTTGTTTGGCTTCTGCATTGTGTCTGCAAGCTGGTTTGGTAGTTGGGTGAGCCTCAAGCCCCATCACCATACCCTCCTTGCGTAAGAGAAGGTGGTGGAATCAGAATGGGAGGTGGGAGAGAGGTTGGTGGAGTTGGAATGTGAGGTGGTGGATTTGAAGCTTAACTCTCTCCTATAGTCTTACCCCTTGCTATGCTCTGGGCAACATCGACATCTTCAATTTCTTGCCTCTGGTCAGTGCTAGAGTCCACTCTTGTGATAGGATTGTTTAGTGCGGGGTTTGTGAATTGGGAGAAAGGTGGAGTAAGGATCACTTGAGGATGGATGGGCGTTTGTGCTCCCATGTCAATTCTTTTCATTGAATCAGGTGTATCCTCTCCCTAGTCTGCAAAACCATCTAGGCCTTCAAAATCAGACATGAGGAACTCATCAGAGCCTAGGGTATCCAATGGATTGTCATGGTCTTTAGGAGCCTCTTCCTACTTCCATGTGATCTCATTTTTCCTCAGAGAGGCTTCTTTAGAACTTGTCCTTTTTACCAATGGTACATCTTCTAATTCTGGTTCCTCTTGTAAGGTTTCCAATCATGGAGAGGCAGAAGCTCTCTTTCTTTTATAAGTTCTCTTCCCTTCTCTAGTGGTAGGGGGAGATGGGTTGGAGGTGGAAGGTCTTTCCCCTTGGATGTCCTATGATGATCTGCAAAGAGGATCTATTTTCCCTTCCATCCTGGTTTTCGGGGCCTTGTGCCTAGGATTAGAACCATATTTTACTGCACGTTCATGCACATACATTGTTTCCGACTTATGAGGTGGCACCTTCTTGTATTGGGGCACTATGGACCTTTCTCCACATTTCTTATCTGCTTCTTGTGTGGATCCATTAGTGTCTTCATAGGAATACGATCCATTTGACAAGGCCTGTTGATCCATACCTAAGTTGTTTTGACCACATGCCTTTCTCTGAACTCAATACTGTCATTTTCCTCCTTATCTACCTCTGCATTCAAGATAGACCTGTTGTATAGTTTATCAATAGTATAAATTGACTCCAGCACATTATCTGAATCTTTTCCCAAACCTTGGGGGGAATATTGATCTGTAGGGTCACTTGTGCTAGTGTGAGGGACATCATGCAGTAATCCTTGATCCTCACCTCGTGATCATCTACACAATTTATCCAATTATCTTTGACATGTGGTTCATGGATGTAGAACTTGCCAATGATATGGTTGTATGTGCCTATGGGGTCGAATCGGGCCTGGATGTTCTTATATAGTTGGAGTGGGCACTTGTCACACTCAAAGGCTAATGACTTACAGATCTTCATGTCTTGGAGAGTGTAGGGGCCTAGTGAAATGGGGAAGTCTCATCAATGCTTCTTCTTATGCTTAATGTGTTCGTATGCATCTGTAATCTGCCTAGCCATTTCTAAGATGATTACCCAATCAGATGGGTACCTGGGTAGCTTCTCAGGGTGCAGGGTGTATCCTGCCACTCAGATGTATGTGAAAGTTATGAACTGTATGTAGTATGCCCCTATGGCCCTTATTTTGGTAGCATCTTCTTCTGATAGCCTCTTCGCGTAGTCACCCTCTATGGATCTAATGACTGCGAAGATAAAGGCATCATTCACTATTTTGTAGTCTGGATTATCTTCAGGCATATTTGTTCTTCTCACGAGTTGTGGATAGACAATCTGAGGCCATGCATTTGGTTCATTAAAGTTTCCCCTTTTTGTGAGTCCTGGATAGTCTTCTCGTGTAGCCAACATGTATATTATGTATGTAGTCATGTAGAAATTTGGGTTGTGCTTCACCACGGTCAGTTGTTCATCCAATTTATCACTTAGGATGGTGGACCAATCAAACCTATCCTTTCGGTTCCTTATCTTCTCTATCAACAAAATCATCTAGTTCTCGAGTTGGATGGACTGAGGTAGTCCATACACTTGGCTTATCAATTTAACTACTACCTGGATGTCATCTCTAAAGTATCCCCTTCTGAGATCTATTTTGTTTTGTTTGTTCTTTGGGAGGGGTTGTTGGAGGTATTCCCAATTTGCAATCTCATAGGAATCTTCAGTCTTGTTCCTGAACCATCTTAACCCCTTTTCTATATAGAAGTCATAGAATTTGTCTATGCCCTTCTGGAGATGGAATACCTCTTCTATGTTCTCCGACCTCAAGTCAAGGACTACCTGTCCTTTATTCTTGACCACCTTTTCGTCCAGTATGTAGTGGTTGGCCAATGTCATTATGAGCTCGGAAGACATGACCGCTACTGGGTGTGCTGTTGCATTGACGAAGCCAAATAAATCGAGGGAGGTACAGTCTTCAGTCCTTCCTGCTGGTTGAGAACACCTTACTAGGAATTGATCACAATCCATGTTCTTGATGTCTGTATCGGTGATCTCTTTATGCTTATTTCCAATCTTTGAAGGGGGATGATTCCCCTTGAATAAGTACTTCTTGGTGATGTCCACTTCTTAGGCATTTCTGCGAGGAAACATGCAAGTATATATATCTTTATTGAAAGAAATCTACTAAATGAGGAAAGAAAACAAAACTAACTAAGAAAACCAGAAGCAGAGGGTGCTTAAGTAGCCATAAATGAAGTTTTTAGCGCTTTTGGACTTTTCGGGCTTTCGGACGCCGAAGACAGGGTCGAGGTACGAAAGGGGGAAATTGAAGGATGAGGATGTGGTGAAGAAAGTCTTTCCAGACTTGCGGAGTGCGAAAACTTAATGGAAAATTGGAGTGCAAAAACCTGAAATCTCAAAGAGATTCGGGGGCTGATGAAATCCTTTTAGGATTTCAGTGTGCGAAAGTTTGAAGAAGGTTTTAGAGTGTGAAAGTATGAAACTTCTGGGAAGGGAGACGTTGCCTTCAAATGCTTTAGCGTTTCGGGGGTTTCCAAGGTTTCAAAGATCCAAAACACCGATAATTCCAAAAGTACGAACTGCACTTGGGTTAAAAAAACTTTCTCTGGGAGGGGTTGTTTTCGACCTTTCAGAGGCCAAAAACATGCAACTAGGTCGCGATGTTAAAAAAACCCTAACCTAAAAAAAAAGAAGAAAAAGGATAAACAAGGTGGAGTGACCCTTTCCAAAGGTCCAAGGGTGTGAAACCTAGGGACCTAGGAAGGAGCACAGCCTGACTAGGCTGAAGACCAAACCTAAAGAGACCTAAAACAAAAACATGAGCTGAAAAGAAGAGAAGATGACAACGAGAAGGCCCTACCTACAAGGTGCGAGGAGATGGAGAAAACAATGAGCCGTTGAGTGTGTGGAGAGGCAATATGGCAACAAACAATGATGAGGAGAAATGGAGTGTGCGTGAAGAGGCGAGAATACTCAGGTGAGAGCAAAAGAAAGTTAGAAGACAAAGTGACTTGGCCACTTAAATGGCTCACGGGTGATGCACCTGACTTTGGCACTTCGAAAGACAAGATGCCAAAAGTTGGATGGACTCCTCCCCTTTCGGTGCTTCGGGGGCCGAAACACCAAAAGGTGAGAAGGTTCTTCCCTTTGGCCTTTTCGGTGTTTCAGAGGCCAAAACACTAAAAAGGCCAGGCTTGGCCCTTTGGCCATGTTTGGAGGGCCTGAGGTCCTTCGAAATTTCGAAAGTGTGAAAGGGACGAAAAACACCTTTGCTCTCACAACAGGCCCCTCTAAAACCCAGTTCAACGAATAGGGAGAGGGGTAAACCCAAAAATCCAAAAAAGAAGGGGGGCCCCCATGGTCAGAGGACCAAAATGGGGTTTGTGTTGTGGACCCACAAGAATCATGATACTAACTATTATTGTGCATGTGTGGAGCATGTTGTATGCTTTTAAATACAAGTGTATGCAGTGTAAGATGACGTGTAATTTCTTAGATCTAATGTTACCTCTTTTCTCATATGCAAGAATCCTAGGAGTAGTAGGAAGGTAAATTTAGATGTAGAGGATAGATGCAAAACACGCGATGAGGCTTGGAAAGATACAACAACCAACAAAGACTTGTCATTAGGCAATGACGAGTCACCCTACACTCCCTGCATCTTTTATTTCTACATTTTTGAATGTACACAATTCTTTTCATGTGCATAAAAATGGTTAGGCTCATGACTTGTGTGAGACATTGTGAGACCTTGTTCATTTGCATCATAAATAAAGATGGTCATTTTTTGAAACTCTCCGCTTTCTCTCTTTGACTTATGCAATTGCATATCATTTATAATATTTGATTTTTACTCTCAACATATGAATAAGAATCAACTTAGTAAAAATGTACCTTAATTATTGATAACACACAAGCTCCATATGATTTAGATTAGTATTAAAAACCAGGAACATTTTGGCAACATTTTGTGGTATGTCTTCGTGCTAGACATCTAGACCAGCTACCTAAACTATTTATTGGGCACAGAGTCATACAAAAAACATGATTGAACATTGAAACTCATTCACATAAACTTTGAACAACTTTCCCTCACTGATTGAGCATGCGTGTATGGCTTGTGATAGGGAAGTTAGAAACTTCAATATCATTAATTATAAATGTAAACTCAATCAATTATAAAAAGTTGTACCATCGGTTGGTTGATTCAGAAACAAATTCAAAGAAGATTTAAACATAGACGAAACTTACTTTTTCAATTGTTGCGACCCTTGCTAATTCACTGAGAATGGGTGTATGGTGTGTGATATTGAAAAAAATTTCACTGGCATGAATTATATATGTATGTCCCATGAATGAGGAAGGAATTACAACAACCTCTCCCACTTGCAACTTTGACTGACCGAGAACTCTTGAAGACCTATTGAAAGTAGGAAAACTAAAACTGGAACTAACAAAATGTGTTGGACAACACTCAGGGAAAACTAAAAACCGCAACTAAACTATTGTGATACAACATTTATTTTCCAACTAAAAACTGCTCTAGTATGTACAAGGATCGATCCTACCCCAAAAACAATGCTTGAGGGGAATATCGTTCACTAGGATTCGATCCATGTTGTCATGCAACCTCGACAACTGAAAAGCATTATGTTGTTTACACTGTGAGATAATACAGGGCCCACTCTAGAATGAAGCAAACTTAGGATAAATTCCAGGCTTTCTTTTACGTTCATCTCATTTCAGCACTATGACACCCTCCAGGAAAGTTCTTGGAGATGCCCTTTTGTCGAAAGGCCTCTTCTACTATGCTTGATGATGTTCATTTTTTTATGGCCTCGGTTCTAACTTCCTCCAGCTCAATCAAGTGAGCTAGCCTTGCAGTCATTGGCTCCTCCTCTAACGTATCAAGCTGATTAGCCAAGTCAAGAGCTGGAAGCTCAAGTGAGATAGGTGACCGAGCATCCTTTCCATATACAATTCTAAAAGGTGATTTCTCGGTTGACCTTTTTCTAAGTGATTCGATCATCCCACAAGGTTTATTTCAGTTGCGTGTCATTTGTCATCTACACTTGAGGTGGTGCTTGAGTCACTTCTTGTGTGTTCATAACATTTGGTCATTTAAGACTGAGTTTTTCTTGTGTTGTATTGAGTGTTCGTGCATCGACTACGCTGTCATTTGTAACATTTTTTTCTGAGACCAAATTTTTTATTTCTCATTTGAAGTGCTCACATCGTTATTCTCTTCATTATTCTTGAGTATTCCTTTATGAATAAGAGCATCTTTAATATCTATCCCCTTCTTCATGAGATTTTGAATGGTCCTTGGACGTTTTATTTTTAGCTTGTACATCATTTCTGGCACAAGATTTTCAATGAATAAATGTATATGTAGTTCCTCTTGAACATCAAAAGGACATTGACAACCAAATTTCTCCATCTCAATAGAAACGTCATAAATGGTTCTTTGACCTTTTGTTTAGTTGTGCATAAATATGCCAGTGTAAATTCGCTTGATATGTTGAAGGCGAAATGTGAGATAAAATTACCAGCCAATTCTTTCCATGACTTTATATTTCCTAGTAATTTAGAGTACCATTCCATTGCTTGTCCATCGAGACTTCGAGGTAAAAATCTCATGAGATGCATGTCATATTGATTAAATTTGATACAAGAAGTATAAAAATCCATGATGTGATATATCAAATTATCTTTCCCTCTATATTTATCAAACTTTGGTACTTCAAAATTTATAGGGAAAGGAGACATATATAAATTTTCATCAAAAGGATAAGGGCATAGATCTTGTTCTGTATAAAGCTTCTTCATGCCCTTGAATTGCATCTCGTTAACTTGTTTCTGTAGCAGTTGGATTTGTTGATCCATTTATTCATTATGTGAAGATTTTTTAACTTTATTATACACATCGGGACGTTGTCTTTGTTTGCAAACTGCTTCTTTTAACAAGCACCTATTATATTGATGTGTCCATTCAAGAGTATATGATTCTGATGACTCTGAAGTGATATCTTCAGGTGGTGCCATGATATCATAATGTTGTTGCTGGTATTTTGGAACTTGAGATTGTCCCATTTGTTGTCTCGAATACTGTTGAGGATCCTCCACTTGTATTTTTTAATGAGTAAATGGTTGTTTTGGTGGAGGTACATACTGCTAATCTTGTGGCACATATTGTTGTTGCGATACTTATTGTTGATATCCTGGTACATAATGTTGATGTTGTGGCACATACTGTGGTGCATATTGTTGATGTTGCACCATATTTTGTTGTTGTTGTGAAGCATATTATTGTTGTTGATGTTGTGGAACATACTTTTGTTGTTGTGGAACATACTAGTGTTGTTATTATTGTGGAACATACTATTTTTGTTTGTTTGTTTGTTTGTTTGTTTGTTTGTTGTTGTTGTTGTTGTTGTTGTTGTTGTGAATGTTGTTGATGCACTTGTTGCACTTTTCATGGGTATATAGCATATTGAGATCCCTGACCCACTTGATATTGTTGTCCTTGAAGCATTTATTATTGTTCCTTTGGCACTTGTTGGTATCCTAGTGGTACAAGTATATCTCCAAGATTTAGAGCCTTATGCTTTGGTGGTTTTGATTTTCCCTTGAGACATTACGTTAACTTGTGCTTGTTGTAATACATGCACTTCTTGTGTCTCCTTTAGTAGAATCGGTGTGATGTCAATAATTCTCTTCTTCTTTGGTTCAAGTGGTTCACTTGGTATAATTATAGTGGTCACACGAGACACATCTATCATTTCTACCATTTATACCCTTGGTATACTTTCAATTGGTCCTTTAGATGATGTTGCGGTCAAGGTTTTCTCTTTCATTGTTGAATATGTTAACGATAAAGGACCACTGTTGTTTTTCTTCCAAAGAGGGTATATTTGGCATTTCTAAAGAAAATGTAAATGTATCCTTTGGTACTTCATGTTGATTTGTTCATGTGTGTTGTTTGAAATCAAGTCTTAGTGACCTTTGCGGTTTTTCTTTGGAGGCATTATTAATATCCACTATTCCTTGAGGGAGTTTTGAGGTTGTGTTAAATAAGGGGTTAATCAGTGCTGCAAAGGTTTCTTTTGGAGGAACTTCAATATTTAATTCATTTCATGGTCTCTTTTGAACTATCTTTGCAGTTGGTTCTTCCAAGATTTTTTCCCCTTTATCCTTGTCCGAAAGCAATAAAGGTTGATTTTCTTCCAAAGTAAATTGTGTTTGATTTTAATCTTCCAATAAAAATTGAGGATTTGATTTATTTAACACTTTGAGATATCATTTCGGATCTTGAGTCATGATATATTCCAATGTGTTTTGAATTCCCTTATCTTTAATAGCTTCATCAATTTTCTCTTTAGGAAAATCCTTAAGTGAAACATGGGTTGCTTGTGAACCTTCAGAATACGAAGAAATGCTTGATGAGTCATTAGGATCTTGTTCAAATTGTGATGCTAGAATAGTTTGATCACAACAAAATCCCAGTTCCATGTTCAAGGTAGGTTGATGTGACTGATCAAATTCAAACGTTACTTGGTGTTCCTCTTGAGTTTTGGTGGAACACTACCATGTCCTGGTTGTATAGACACAAAGATTGTTTCAAAGTTGGGTGGAGGCCCCCTTCAAATCATGCCACAACTATGTGAAGTGTTTGAGGAGTACCCTATGTTACATAGGTCATTTATTTGTCTTATATCAAAAAATATTTGTGTGGTGGTAGGAACTTGCAAAAATGTAACATGTCTTAGATCATGAAAGGTTTGATTTATCTCCCTTGGAGAATGCATATTGATTAGATTGCTTTGTTGGGTTTGAAATATTACATCTTGTCTTCGATCAAATGGTGGTTTTGATTCTCCTTGTGATGTGAACATAGATTGATAAGTGTCTTGTTGTATTTTAGATGCTTGAGACCTTGTAAAGTCTGGCAAGATGTCTAAATGCAAGTGCACGATTTTGTTTGCCTTTTCAAGACACTTTGGAATGAGAATGCAACCTAAGGTATGAAAAAATATTCTTTGAAATGATACGCAACTTAGGGGATATGTAAACGTTTTTTATGATTTTATGATTTTTGGAATGATCATGCAAAGAAAATTAAGGCTTATGCAACTATTTTTTGGGATTTTTGACATTGAAAAATCTTTGGAAATTGAAAACCTAAGAGTATAACCTTAGGAAGTTGAATAGGGATCTTGACTTAAAATGGATTAAAGGGACAAAGATAATTGGATAAAATGGACTAAGTGAAATCCACCATGAAAAAGATGGAATTTTACCAAATGATAGAGGGACAAGGGGACCAAGTCAAGATCTTGTTTTCAATAACATAAGGAAAGACTCTAAGATTTGGATTTTTGTGGGATTTTGCAAAATTTTTAAAAGGGTCTAAAATGAGCTCTTATGCAAAAGGGACTATAATGAGGACTAATGCAAGAGACTTTGTAATTGCAAATGAAAAAGGGACTAATTAAATACATGCAAATATTGCAAAGGGACTATGATATGAATATTCAAAATAAGGACTACTACACATCCCACAAGACTCCAAGGTGAATGTTTTGAGATTACATATGTTCATAAAGGTTTAAGATAAGTATTTGTGATAAATAGAAGTGTTTCTAGGAATATTTTGAATGAAATTTGAATGCATTATTATGAGTGCTTAAGAGTTTTTCAAAAAAATTATTTAAAGTTGAAACACTCGCACAAGACACGTCAAGAAGAATGGATATTGTAAAAATAAACATGCATGCGACAACCTAGACTGGAAAGGACAATATTCATTGAATTCCCACTTGAAAGAGTTTAGTTGTGCCTACTTAGAGCGGACAACCTAGAAGATTGGAGGCACAAACTTCCCCTTACAGTGCACTCACTTCTCAGGTACACCAAGATTTGAATCCCAAGGGTCATCACTTCCCAAGGGACCACTGTCTCTACTAAGAGCCTCGAAAGTGTGAGATGTCTTCGGGGTTTCCCCCTGCATAAGTGAATAGAAGGGTTTATTTGGTCCACTACAAAAAGGTTTTTATTCAAGGAATCTTTTCCGAAGATAACTTGTGAATCATACAAGGCAACGTGATAGCACAAGCGCTATTGAGACATATAGTCCCACAAATACCAGGCACAAGTGATCCTAGGACTCCAAAAATTTTATTTCAAGGAGGGATTTGATTATAGTGGGCTGGAAAAGGTTGAGAAAATCCTTATTCCCACTTGTGTCTCTTACCAGCTATGCTAAAGAACCTAGGAGGCAGGCCCTCCAAAAGATTGAATGAATTTATCTTCACCCAAGATCCGCGACAGAGAGAGAAGAGGATATGTTCATTCAAACTTAGGATAAAAATCTAGAAGCGCTTCAAACTCGTAAGCAAAGTTGTTCCTTTTATGCACCAAATGGAAGTTTTTTCTTCAACATGAAAGTTTAGGAAGACACACAAGGTCTTCGTCAAGCATCCCGCATAAAAGAAATTAGTAGTTTATCATTCATTATTCATCCCAAGATTGCCAAAATGTTACAAAGATCATCAATAACACATAAATCATTCATATCAAGTGCATAAATAGAATTGAAAGTGTAGAAACTCAAAACAAAGCATTAAAATGATCAGATTTACCAACTGCGCGGGACTATGAACTAACTGTGCATAATAGAGGACTACTGCATAGAAAATAGGACCAACTACGCAAAAAAAAAGACCAATTGTGCAAAAAACTTAGCCAAGTGTGCAGAACTCCTAAACAAGTGTGCAACTTATAATCATAGACCCAAAATTGTTTAAAAACATGCCAAATTCAAGAGCTTTGAGAAAATTGATCATATAAGACTCAATAAATATGAAATTAGGGTTAATTTTATGCCATTTTGGAATGATTTGAGTATATTGAAACCCCCTAATTAAGCTAGGTGTGATCTTGAAATGATTTGAAAGCAAGTTGAATTAATGAGCTCAGAATTAAAACCTTGACTAGGTGAGGTTCATTTTAAGAGCACCAAATGAAATGTAAAGTTCTTTTTAGGTGCCCAAATCTAAATGTGAGATTCATTTACCAAATTAGGGTTTATTTAGGCCCGTTAAGGTTCATTTTAGCCTTTAAATAGAATGAAATGAAATTTGAAAGCATCAAAATGCAGATCTAAGCCCTAAACCGTAACATAGCAACCCTAAACACCAAGTGCGCAGTTATCATTACCAACTACACAACAATAATGAACAAATGCATAACTATGGGAGCCAAGTGTGTAGGAAAAAGAGCCATCTATGCAGAAATAACAACCATCTGTGTAGAAACCCTAATCAAGTGCACGAGACTTCACCAGGACCTGCATGTGCGCAAAAGCATTAAAGTTAAGTTAGTTAAACATGTCTTCACGTCGGGTTCACCAAATGAAGGACATGAAAATGGATCAAAATGCATAATAATAGAAACCCTAAAACCCTAAACATATGCAAAATCAACCTATCCAAACTTAAAATAAAATGAGATGAGGAAAATGTAAACTCTAAACAAACTCCCTCATTTTGACAATTGTGTCCTTTCTTGCTTCTCCAAAATGTAATATGTAGCTCCCATATTGATAAATGCACTCAAAATATGAAAGAAAAGTTATATTATGATAGTGAGAAGATTTAAAATTTGATGGTTAACTTGATTGAGAAAATTGATCTCAATTTATAGGAAGAGAGACCAAAAAGCAGAATTAGCAATTAGGTGTGCAAATTGGAAAATTGTCATAATTGAGAAGTGAAATTGGAAAAGTGTCATATTATGACACATTATGACAAATTGGATGCACAAATTAGTATGCATAAATTGAGGGCTTGTGGAAGAAGAAAGTGGAGGAAAATTAATAGGAAATTGGAAGCACAGTTAGGGGAGAAAATGTGAAGGGAAAGCTGGAAAAAATGAAGCATGATTTTAGGGATGGAAGAAAAATAAGGGGGAGGTGTAATATTTAGGGATTTATTTAAATTTAAAATTTATTTACTCCCTCTAAATTAGAATTTAGGAGTTTAGGAAATCCTATAATTCAAAAAGGTGAGAAATTAATTAATTGTATGAGACATAGGAAAGGGAGAATTAGTTTGATTAAATGATTAGGAAATAGGGATAAAATATTGGTTATTTTCCCCAAGAGGACAAATTAGTCGATCGTTGACTGAATTGATGAAATTGATGCAAAATTGAGTTGGTTTTGATGATTTTGATGAGGATTTAGAATGATTTCAATGGTTTCAAAATGGTTTGGGAAATGACGAGGCATTAATGAACTTTGACAATGCGCTTGATAAAATTGACTGATCATGATGATCTAGAATAGAATCGAAGAACTTTGAAAATGTTATTGGTTTGACTTGCAAGATCAATTTAATGATGGTGATGAGGTATAGATGAAATTTGATAATGCGCTTGAATTGATTGGTTTGAAATTGGTTGATAAGGTTGATTTAAAACAACATTGATGAACTTTGAAAACTCCATTAAATGAATTGATAATGACGAGGCATAAATGAACTTTGACAATGCATTCGAAAGTGATGAGATTGATAAGACATGGATTGATGTGATGATGAGGCATTGATGATCTTTGACAATTCCAGACAATTGATTTTGAAAGAGATTGATAAGGTTTAAAATGATTTGAAATGATGGAATGATAAGGCATCGATGAACTTTGAAAATGCCATTAAATGATTTGAAAAGGATCAAATGAGTTTGAAAGGATATTGGACTGATTAGGAAGGGATTAGGACTAGATCAGACTAATTTAGGAAGACTTGATATGATTTAGGAACATTTAGGATTGACTTGGATTGGTTTTGGAAGATTTGGGATGGATTAAGAAGATTTAGGATCGATTTGGATAATAAATGTTAATCAATCATTTGAACAATTTTCAATGTTTAATTAATGACGAAAGACACAATACTGGAATATAGTGAAAACTATATGCGCAACATAGATGAATAATTAGCATGCAAAATAATTTTTCAATTGTAATGCCAAAAATGTTAACTCATAGACTAGAAGGCTTGAACCATTTTTGAGTGTCTACAACTTCACCTAATATATATTTCAAAGTTGACCTAAGGGTTTTTGGGTCGTGTGATAGCATGCAATGTTTGTTGAAACATTTTGGGAGTTATTGGAGGCCATGGTGACCAAATTTCATATGTTCACACACTTTAATTTCCTTTTGCAAGGTATTGGAGATAGAGTTCTTGGACAACAATTTGCATACTACACATTTCATCCATTTAGGACCTAATTGGTATAGTTGTGTGTTATAAAGGACATATATATGTTGAAATTATTTTGTGGAATGTATGGATGTATGAAATAAGTGAAAAGGTGTGCAAATGTTAATACACAATAGATGATTAGTGAATATTGTGAAACATAATTATGAAGTCTATTTCTATGTATGAAACTAAGAATTGACATTTCTGAGAATGTCTTTTCTACTTGAGTTCACATACTATACTCTTTATAATGATATGATATTGTATCTAGCTCTTAATAAGTGATCTTACATCCATAGGCCCTTTGTATATTTCCCTAAGGTAGTGTTCCTTAGCTTTCAAGTTTGTTCTAAACAATTTTCATATAGTGTGAGTTGGATCTCACCATGGTTTTTCCCTCCTTGAGTTTTCCAAGTAAAGTATTTTTAATTAAGTGTCAAATAGGTTTTGAAGGGACCCAAAAATCTTTATACCAAATGATGCCTACAATATTCTATTAGGAAAGTAGTAACCTACCAACAACCAAAAAATAAAAAATATGAAAACTTCCATATAAAAATGTTGGTGTTATTGTACATTTTGTAGAAACTGATGAAATATCAGATTCAACTCCAAGATCCAGCTGCATGCACAATACCTGTCACAAAGAATGAAGCAAAAATATGGAAAAAACAAAACCCTCTTGTGCTAAAAAATGTCAAAGCTCAAATTGTTTTAAGAGAGAATCAACAAATAATTACAAAAGCGGCTTATAAGGATGGAAACCCTAAAGCCACACAAAGCTAGGTTGAGGAATAATAATTAATATAAATATTAATTATTATTCACCTAAAAGGAGTAAGCTTAAGTGAAATATAATAATAGAGGACTTAATTAATTAAACCAAAATGATTTAATTATAAATTCAAATATATCTATTACTCTAACACCCCCCCTTAAGCATAGCTCGGGAGGAAGCTAACCTAGCACAGCTAAGAAAGCAGGAAAAAAGGGTCCCGACAACAAGGCCGGATCAGGTACCCAATACAAGGAAATCTCTCTAAACCGGAGTAAAGGAGAAAACCCAGTGGGAAAAACACCTCTCCAAAAAGAGATGAAAAAGCAAGCAAAGACAAAAAGAATGACTTTAAGAGACTCTCTCAAAGCCATAAGTACAATGTGTGCTGCCAACCCCCCCGTGAGAGAGGGTCGAGGCTCCAAAGCCCCCCCGGAATGAAAGAACCCCTGGATCAATGAACAAACCACCATGACTCCAACACAAAGGAGTGAAAGGAAGTGAGCACTGAAGAGGTGACCCCGAAAGATGAGGTGTCACTGGAAGGCCGAGCTGATGCTCAAATGAGAAGACACAAGGATCCTAAAATAGAATCCCCAATGCAAGTGGTATGACGGGTGTGCTGACACTATCATGAGAGAGGAGAAGAGTGTCCACTGTAGAATCTTCAACAACTGCACCTGGTGGCTCGATGAATGGAGCTGGAGGGTCTGGCAGTGCTGAAGAAGAGTCCTGCTGAAGAGAAAGAACCTCAGCAAGATGTGGTGTGGCAATCACAACAGTGGTCTCAGGAATAACACAGAGGTTCAAGTGACCTGACTGCACCACATGATGCTCTCGCGGAAGAGGAGAGCTGAGCTTCGATAATGGAGATGGTGGACCAAAATGTGTGAAGGTGTAGAGACGGGTGGAATGATCAACTGTCCCTGTAGCAACAATGCCACCTGTCACACTATCCCGAATGAAGACTGAATCTGGCGTGAACTCAACTGTCTTCCCTAATCCACTGTGTGTAATCTGGTAAATCGAGAGAAGGTTTGCAGACAGAGATGGAACATACAATACATAATTGAATGTGCCATCCTAAATGCATACAGAACCTTTCCCGCAGACTGGCATAACAGTGTTATTGCCCATGAGAATGTGGGGAATAGGAGAAGCCTCAATGGAAGAGAAGATCTCCGGAGAAGATGCCATATGGTGAGAAGCACCTGAATCAAGTATCCAAGGGACCGGTGAAGGGGATGCAACGGAAGCCCGTAATGCATGACCCTATCCAAAATCCTGTCCAGATGTTGAAGATGAGGCAGAAGACTGAAAAGCAGACCTCTATGAGGATGGAGAGGAAATAGTGCTCTTCTGAAGGAGAGCTTGCAAATTTGCAATATGTTTCTCATAGCCGTCAAATCTCTTCTGAAAACACTGTGACTCATCATGGGACCCCTTCTGACAATATGAACATGTGGGGTTCTGAGTCTGTTGTTTCTCCTTCTTAGAAGAAGATGGTGGGCCAGTAGAGTGCTGAGAAGAGGAATCATATATCTGCTTTGGCTTCGGCTTCTATGTATCCTGAGATGACTTGGCAAGCAATGCTTGTGATTTTGAACCTATAAGAGAATCCATCTGACTAAGCTTGGACTGCTCACGAGTTAACCTGTCACAAAAGGTCTCAAAAGAGGGCATAACATGACGTGCACCCAGTGCATCCATAGTGGAGTAGAAGGTAGAAGTGAAAATCTGATAAGGGCCACGAAGCTTTGAGTGTATCAGAAAGATACACTCATCATCTGACTTCGTCTTGCCAGAAACTTGTAAAATAGAACGAAGAGACTTGAACTTCATCAAGAAGTGCTCAATGCTGGTGAATGATTCAGGTACCAAGGAGGTGAACTCTGCATCTATCTGGAGAATCCTGAACTGATTCATGGTGCCAAACAAGGTGGAAAACTTGTCCCACATATCCCTGGGTGTGGCCAGACCATTCAGGTGGAACAACAACCCATCTGAAATATTCATGGCAATGAGGCCCATTGCCTCATCCATCCTATTTCTGTGCATAAGAGTCTCATAAGGCCTTTGAAGAACTGGCTGAACTATATCCAGGCAGGACCATAAACCTCGTGACATGAGGAGTCTGGTCATTTGTGGCTTCCATGTGTGGTAGTTATGTGGAGTCAGAACGACAATGGATGTGTCCGACATTAAGAGAATAAGACGGAAGTAGAAGGGTCTCTCTAAATTGAAAAGGCAGAAAGAAATATGCACCCCCCCACAAACTATCAAACTAACTCCCGTACACAAGATGAAGCAAAAAACACAAAGAACCAGAGAAAAACCTGAGTTTTCGAATGCAGAGGAGGAAAACAAAGCCTCAATTTTGATGCCAAAAACATAAACTCAAATGGCAAAACCAGGGATCAAGACTAGCATCAACACGTTCGGCTCGGAAACACCTTTCCGGTGATATTTCATTTTTCGAAAACGGACACCGTATGCTCAAGTTAAGGCCAAAAACTAAGTGCCCCTCCGAAAAACCACTCACTGGAAAAACACAGACACGGGAAAAAATTTGACGTCCAAATGACCGTCACCCGTCTGCGAGCAAAAATTTGATGCCCGTTGCTACTTGCCGGAAAAAATTGAAACTTGCCAGAAAATTTTGAAAAACTGCAAGAAAATTTTTTCCGGCTGCTGACATCACTGATGATGTCAGCCCTATGCAGAGGTGGCGGGCCGGTGGTGCGGTGGCGGCCCCCAGGCGGCTCCACTGTGTAGCACGACTGGTGGCGCTACGGCGGCCGGTGGGCGGGGCGCTGGTGGGTGGGCGGAGCGCGGGCCGAGCCGGGCTTTGCGGCGGCGGTGGCGGGGTGGCGCCGGGGTGGTGCGGTGGCGGTGCGCCCCGGTTGCGCTCCCTCTGTGCTAAAAATGCCGCATTTTTTAATTTTTTAAAATTTTTGTATCGAAAATCGTGCCCGTACGACCCTAGTAGGGCAAGAAAAACTTGCCAGATGCTCTGATGTCCAAATCGGATATGTTTTATATGAATCCTGGGCTTTTTGGGCCTTTCGGACTCAACCGTGAGGTCAGTTTTGGTCCAAAATACTTCAAAAAATAGAGACCCGCCAGAACCAATAAACAAAATCAAAAAATGACCTGACAACGTCAAACCCTCAGGATGCAAAGAGCTTGCTTCAACAGAACTCGAACAAGCCGCAGCAGCAAGGCTCTAATACCATGTAGAAACTGATTAAATATCAGATTCAACTCCAAGATCCAGCTGCATGCACAATACCTGTCACAAAGAATGAAGCAAAAATATGGAAAAAGAAAAACCCTCTTGTGCTAAAAAATGTCAGAGCTCAAATTGTATTAAGAGAGAATCAACAAATAATTACAAAAGTGGCTTATAAGGATGGAAACCCTAAAGCCACACAAAGCTAGGTTGAGGAATAATAATTAATATAAATATTAATTATTATTCACCTAAAAGGAGTAAGCTTAAGTGAAATAGAATAATAGAGGACTTAATTAATTAAACCAAAATGATTTAATTATAAAGTCAAATATATCTATTACTCTAACACATTTCATGTTCTTCTCTTGTTATTTACTTATGCATATGTGATGAATGAGTAATAATTGATTAAGTTTTAATATGTGCTGATGCATATATCATTAGTTAGAGTTGGATACATGGTCCATCCACTAGAAATTTGTTTTATGGTAGAGGTCTACAAAGATGTTATGAAGTTCACTAGCCAACAAGTTGTGTAATGTTGGGTAATTCATGTATCTCCACAAAAAATCACACAATAAAGCCATGATATATAGGAGATCAATGTCCTAGGAAGTATAAAAAACAACAATCACAACTAGAAAGCCACAATATACTAGGTGATCCATAGATAAAAAGAGTGTGTGTTCTCACAAGAAAAAAGGAAAGAGAGTGAATATTACTACTAGAAAAAAAGGTAAATGAGTGTGTATTCCCATATGAAAAGTGGAAATGAAAATAGTTAATACAAAAATTGATAACCATTCTTCAAGAAGAATTATGAAAAACACTTCCACAAAGGGGACACATCAATTAGATAAAGGTTAATGAGTGTCATATTCCCCCTCTTAAAATATTATATGCTAATTTTTAATATAAAATGTGTGTGTGTGTGTGTGTGTGTGAGAGAGAGAGAGAGAGAGAGAATCCAAATTTATTTTATGTAACAAGTTTATGATACAAACACACACAGAGAGAGAGAGAGAGAGAGAGAGAGAGAGAGAGAGAGAGAGAGAGAGAGAGAGAGAGAGAGAGAGAGAGAATCCAAATTTATTTTATGTAACAAGTTTATGATACAAACATTAAAAACAATTCCATTATAAATTAAGGTACACTTTATCACATGTTTATTAATGAGAACTATAATCATGACAAGATCAGATTGATTTTGAACTTCCAAATTATTAACCTCATGTTGCGAGAATACACTATCTGTCTCGGTTGAATACATAAAATCAAACAAGATTTCTACATCATTAATTATAGTAGAATGTGAGTCAAATACCTTCTCTAAGGCCTCCTAGAGCATTATGTGGTATGTTGACAAAGTTTGAATCTATTCCCAAATGGATATCTTATCTAGAGTATCACAAAGCTTCTCAACACAATCATACTCCTTACCAACATGTTGTGGAAGATAATCAGTTAGAGGAAGAAAATTTTGAGGAGGAAGAGCATTTGTATATTTTTTATTGTTAGGAGTATTATACATGTGATAAGATTCACTATATTGAAGTTATTGATAAAATTGTTGATTAACTCTACTACTTTTAATAAGTTGTTATAAATAGTTTAAGGAGTAGCCATGAGGTCTAGGTGAGTCTTTAATATCTTAGACAAAAATAATTGGTTTAGTTTGTGGTGGGGATTTTGGATTCCTATAGCAATAATAATGGGTTTATTTTAAGGTGGAGGAACATTAAGATGAACATAAACATAAATTACAATTTTCACAAGTTCATTTGTATGACTCAAAATATATATTATTTTAATTACGATTTGATTGATATCCTCACTCACTAAGTATTCATTTATAAAGTAGAGAGAATTGAGAAAAGTTCTAGTGACATCATCCTCTTGCACCAAAATATCGTGATGAATAGAGATAAGTTTGGGAGAGGGATAAGCATGATTCATCAATGCTTCATCCATAGAAGACATATAATTTAGATGGAAAGAAGGAAGGGCCAAGTCACCATCATATGCATGAGGTCAACTATCATGTCGTTTTGAGAAAAAAATAAAATTGAACCAAGAAAATAAGATATTAAATCCATTTATGAATGCAATATGATAAAGCAATGGAAGATACTATAATATATTCAATGAAACACATGTTTTATTTCTAAACCATAACATATGCAATTAAAATGATTCAATTAAATGATATAAAATTATAATAATGTGAATAATTAAGCAATGTGCAATATTGTTATTAATTAACCAATTTAGTAAGCAATTTGATATAGCAATGTTGTGATCAATTTAACCAATGCAAGTATATGAGCAATAAATTTTTAAAATGACTGCATCTAAATCAGAAATATTTGTACAAGTAAATAAGATCTATGATTTAACATTAGGAGATAAGTGCAAGATTTATCAAGTTCACCAAAATAAAATATACAAAAAGTGATGTTATACTAACACATTGATTAACCTAGGATCATTCCCTTTTCTTATACAAAATTAGGGAGGAATACATGAGATTGATTACTATCACAAAGAAAAACCAAGTTGTCCCATATTTAGCCTCTTGTCATTGGTTGTAATGTGATTGGAAATAATTGTGTGTCTATGTGTATCTGTGTGTAAATGAACTAGTTTAAATGATATAAAAATAAAAGATTTCAACACTAATAGTAAAATACAGAAAGATGGACAAATACAACAAGTCAACTCTGGAAATAAGATACTTATAGGATCCTATATTTTAAAGGGCCATAATGGTGTGTTAGATGCCCTATTTTGAGGTGTATGTGATCAATATAAAGGATTAGAAATATAGTTAGGAGATCCTATAATATTATCTCCCAAAAATCTACATAAACATAACTAGACATGTGTGACAAGGACCCTAGTCTAGGCATTTTTGTTCGTTCAAAATTTGGGAGTGTCTGCTATTTTTTTCTCTACTCATTTTTTACTTCCTCATAGTTGGATTTCAACCTGAACATATGAAAAATAAGGAGGAATGGTTGTGTTATATAGGGTCTTTCCTAAGTCAAACCCCATGATAGTGTTCCTACCTCCAAAAAACCTAATGATCATATAAACGAGTATGTCCTAAGGAGAAAATATTTAATCAATACTGAAAATACTTAAATGAAATGATTATACCTTAGATACGTACCCTTTCATGGAGCTTCACACAAGGCTGGTGATGCAATGGTCTCTATATAAGTCCTGAAAATGTTAATGTAATAACACGATAACAAAATATGATAACCATGAAATCATACTTGAATGTTGAATATTGTAGTGTAATGTGTAGTGCTTGATCAATAATAATGACATCTAGAATTCCTTATATCTTTTGAATGTTGTGTAATTACAAATCACCAATTGCCACTTGTGGCTAGAGATTACAAAGAACCCTACAAAAATCCCACAGATTGGAAATAAGCACTAATAATAGGGACATTATGTTAAGAAATCCCTAAAACCACACTTAGTATTTAATAAATCCCTCCAACCATAAATTCCATTAACAAACCACCTTCATAGTCATCAATCCATCATTAGGACAAACATCCAATCAGAAAACCATTATCTTTATTAAGGAATGATTAACCTTTGGCAGCAGATCACAATTCATACACCAACTAGGTCTCTAGGCTCATTAGGCCTTACCATTTCTTAGAACTTAATAAAATTACTAAAAATTGTAGACTCTTAAATTTGTAGACAATTCAAATTGTAGACCCTTAAATTTGTAGACACTTAAAATTGTAGACTCTAATTGGTGGAGTCAGCGCTTGATCCCATCTTGAAGTAGGCTCATCATCGACTATTGGAGTATCTCAAGAATTAGAGTAGTCAATACATTTACTAGAGAAATATTTGGAGGCAGACCCTTCATCTATAGCATTAGAAGTAGCTTCAAATCCAAGTGATTGATTTTGAAAAATGTTATTATGCATAGTTTGTTTAGTTTATAGTTTACATAAACATTATCATGACAATTGATAGTAAGCTAAGCTATTAATCCTGGTTTTTTTTTTGTTACTATATCTTGGAATTCTTATGATGGACTTCAAAGAATTCAAGATATGGTTGTTGATATTTGAAAATTTTCTCTTGGTTGCTTATGCTTAGACTGAGAAACAAGGAACATGGAGAAATTAGGTGATGACTAAACCCTACTATTTCATCTCTCTTTTTTGTAATTACAAATATTTATACTTAATACTAAAATTCCCTTGGCTGTGGCCCCTTATTTATAAAAACAAATCAATGGAAATGGAGATGGAGATTTGGGAGGCGTGCTACTGGTTTTCTATTATGATTGAATACGAAGATGGAGATGGAGATGTGGTAGGCATGCTACTGAAAGAGGTACAATCCATATCTTTTAATTTGTCATAGGATTTTTTACATTCTTGTATATGATTGATTGATCAAGATTCATAATAATAGAAAAGTTGACAATGGTAAAGAATGGTTATGAATTCTGAGAATAAAGAATAGAAGGAAAAACATGTTCTGAAAATGGTAGGAGATAGGAGATGGATCAATGTACGCTTGTACCCCTAAGTCTAAAGAGACACCCTCAAACACCTAAAATGTGGAAAGAAGCCCTTCAATACTTGTTTTAATCTATCCATTACAACCATAATGATCAACACTACTTGTATGTATTTTGGATGCATCATTATGGTTATGCTTTTGTTAATATTTCCATTTTTTCTATAAAATTCATTCTCTGTTTCAACACCATTTTGTTTAATAATTTGAATGTTACATAATTATATTTGAAATCCCTATTATTGTTCTCAAACAGGAAACCTTACAATTTCACTACATACATTAATATAAAATAAGAAATAGTGAACTTTGACTGTTAAATCAGAATTAAACTGATAAGAAAAAAAGCAAGAAAAGAGAAGCAATGGGCATTATGTGGAGTTCCTAAAAGAGCACAGAGTTTGTAATAAAATAAAATAACTTTTGGGAGCCTCGTTGACAACATCCATATACCTGAATAAAATTGTTCATCTTTTTTCTAGAGAAGTTGTATAGTAATTTTAGATTGTTTTGGTGACTTTAGTATTAAGAGTATGAGTTTATATTTTTCAAAGTAAATGGTGTTATACCTAAATCTGGGATCCATAAAAAATGCTTAATTACTTTAAATTTTAGAACACTAGATGATCTGTGACAGTTTTGTGAAGATAGAAAAGAAAGGTATCAAACAAAATTCAAGCTTATATAACAATTGTAATGCAACATACAAGAAACTTATTAGCAAATGCAAACACCATTATTTTATCACTCACCTTCAGCCCTAGCTCTAAATTTAGTTTGCAAGTATGGGAAACATGGATGCTCTAGCTGATGAAATTTTTTAATCCAGAAAGAAAATTGATGAACTAATTCATGTTGAGGTCACAGACCATCATTTGATTATATTAGGTTCGACAATAATGATTTCCATGTACACTCGGATGAAACATTTATGGTAATCATAATTAAATTTGAATTGACAAGACTCAAAACTCAAAAATTAATCCATACCTTTCAGACTCTTGAGTTCAAGCCCAGATGCTGAGAAATTCACTAATGGTGGATGCACACCAGTTCTTAGAGACAATCATGTTACCAAGGGAATACATCAAATTGTAATTAAGAAACAACTGCCTCTTACATTGTAAAAAAAAAAAAATCTTAATCATCTCACTAAGGAATTCACACTATTTATAATCTTATGCATGGATTTCTAATTCTAAGATTAAAATGGAAGTTAATCTTGTTTTTGAAATCAATTGTGTATGTTTTTAATTGATTCATTTTCATTTTAAAATGATGCATTGTTGACTGTGATCATTGAAGAAAATAGAGGGTATTCCGCCATCTCGAAAATCACTATTTTATTATTAAACTGTTTAATTTGGAAGTTTGTATTCACTTTCTAGTTTATTTGCATGTATATGAAAAAGACATTATGTTTGTTATGCTCAGCTCATTGGTATGCTGAATGTTCTATGATTTTGTTGTCTATAGCAATCATGTAAATGTGAATGGACAAAATCTTATTTAAATGGATGGACAAAATATTCGCATGTCACTAAAATGTAAAAACCAAGAAATTTGGTTATATATATATATATATATATATGTGCCTGGTTGGGCTATGAGTCATAGAAAGAGAATTAAACATTCTATTAATATGACTAATTTTCTGTATATGAATACCACTTGTGAGATTGGATAATCATTTTATAACATATTGTTGTGTATGTATGAGAGGTTCATATTTCCAAAGTTTGAAGGATCAATTCATCTGAGAATTACATACAAAACCTAAGAGGCTCTATCATAGTTAAGAATAGAAAAGGCCTGAGATTTACTAGAGCAAGATTTGGAGGCAGACCCTTCATCTAGAGCATGAGAAGTAGCTTCAAATCCACATGATTGATTTTGAAAAATGTTATTATGCATAGTTTGTTTAGTGTATAGTTTTGTTTATAGTTTACATAAACATTATCATGACAATTGATAGTAAGCTAAGCTATTAATCCTCATTTTTTTTTTGTTACTAGATCTTTAAATTCTTATGATGGACTTCAAAGAATTCGAGATATGGTTGTTGATATTTGAAAATTTTCTCTTGGTTGCTTATGCTTAGACTGAGAAATAGGGAACATGGCGAAATTAGGTGATGACTAAACCCTACTATTTCATTTCTCTTTTTTGTAATTACAAATATTTATACTGAATAGAGTTATCAATTGAAGTAATCAGAAGCAATTGAACAACCAAGATAGAAATTAAGATCATAACTTAGTTCTTAGTAACCTGCCATCGATTGTAGAATTGTGCAACCACTTTGATAAGGTACATCTGATTTGTATAGATGACAGTGTGACGTGGATTGTTGTGAAAACACTGCAGCTGGTTAATGTTTCCCAAACTATATAAACAAGTCCAAAGTTCCAATAAATTAACACAAAGAAGGCAATAAAAGGGAGTTTAGTATTGAGTTTTAGCTATATCAAAAATCTGGACTATAAGTTTTCATTTTGTAAGGTCATCTTTGATAATCATTATTTATGTTTTTGTTTTGTTTAATATTTTCAAATTTAAGTGCTTTATTTCAGCATAGCTGCGAGGATAAGAGTGTCATTTTGTTCTCTAGGGTAGGCATTGTGGAAATATCTCGCTACTTATGTTACTTTGTAGCTTTGGAATTAAAAGTAACTATGTAATGTTCCACCTTACTGCCCCAATTGTTGCAGAGCACTTCCTTAATTTACACAAGGTCATTCCTGCCCTGCAATGATTCATAGTGATTCCATGAGTCCTAATAATGAACCTTACTTTTTGAAGAAGATTGGATCTCTACATCTTCATATTTTTGAAATTGATTATGTGTCAAAAGGGAAACAATGCCAATAGATAAATTCACAATGAAAAATACCTAACTGTCATCTTGAATTCTGATTTTTGCATAATTCAAATGTTTGCATAAGAGTAACTTTTTTCCGATAGACATGGTTGCAAATCAATTTTGGACTCAAAAATGTGTGGGAGAAACCTCTAAATAGATCAAAAAATATAGATCAAAGTGGCTGATAGCTATGGGGTTTATAAGGTACTTGCTGATAGCTATGCGATTTACACTGTTTTGAAGATTTTTTCAAAGTGAGATTATTTATTGCCTATGAATATATATAGCACAATTGTTTTATTGTTGATGATCTTGGTATGCTAGCTATGTCTGAAACATAATCATATTTGACATTCTCGTCATTAAAATCTATAGAAGAATATGCTAGTCTTTGATGATTGTTGAATGCTAATGAGCTATACTTATAAATTACCTTATCCCTTGATAAAAGATGGACCAACTCCCCTTTTCTTTGGCCTCCTTCCTTTTCTCATCACTTGCTTTTCATTTATCCCTTCATACTCTCTGAGTACTTTGGTGTGTTTTGTTCTGATCTCTTCCAATATTTGCATTCAATTCTGTAAATTTTTTATCTTTTGTTTGAAGTGGTGACTTTCTATTCAATATGTCCTATTGTAACTGTAGGTTTTGTTGAATAAGTCGAAGGAATTCTTGTTGAACAGTTCTATTCTCTATAGTTGAGTAACTTCCTCTTCCCTGTTGCTTAATCGAGTATATCACTAGTGGAAACCCAAAGAATATGAGTAACTCTATTATCGAGTATTACCCAAATTATTTTGAAGCTCATTGACTTATTATTTCCATGAACCATTTTCTTGAAGATAAGCCTCCTCTCATTTTCTTTTGAATCAATTCTATGATTATAGTTCACTAATTTCAATTTCAGAGATTCATTTCCAATTTTTTAGTTCTTCAAATATTTTTCTTAAATGCTTTCGTTTATAGGTAATCAATTGCACTCGAGTTCGCAAGGTTTCCACTATCTTTGCATTTCCCTAGAGAGGTTAGACTCAATCTATCATCTTCCACACAGATTAGTGAATCATTATAATCCCGTAGGTTGCCCTTCACAAATTAACAATTGCTACACAATTCTACAAAATTCTACAAAAAAACCTGCCATCGATTGTATCGAGTCAATCTCATTGTTTTCATGGAATAAACATACATCGGCCTACAAGTGATTTTCTATATTCCCTATAAAAATCCGCGAAGTGGTTTTCAATCATTCGAACAGTTTACCTTTTTCTATCTGGTACACTTTTTCTACTTGGCAAGAATGCAAAATACTTGGTTGGCTACCTGCACGCGAGTACAAAGCCAAATTTCATGCTTTTTCCAATATTCCTCCTTGCCTATGCTTGCGTCCTCTTTGTCTGTGTCAAAATAAGGGCTACATAAATGATTTTGGCATCCATATGACCATTGAAGAAGGGGAGCCGCAAGACAGAGTGTAGACATTGCTTACCTGTGAGACCTCTTTGTGCCCTCACTTCTTTTTCCCTCCGTTGTCTGATGACTACTAGCACGCGTAAGGAAACCCTCACTTCTTCTGCCCTTCATTCCTTTCTTGGTCTCTGATTGAAACATAATGAACATATATCTTTCTTTTTTAAAGTAATTCTCAAGTTGGTCGGAATTCTAACGAACATGGGTGTTCATCGTAATTTCGATGAACACAAGCATTACTTAAAAAAAAAATCAAAAATTTCCTTCTATAATTCGACCAAGACAAATAAATATAATGCCTTGTCAAAAATTTAGGTCAAGAATAGGGGTGAAATGTACTAGTGAGTTGTTTTACAGGTTGAGTTGTCTCCTTACTGTGTGTCTATCCACAACGAGCATTAAGCTAGCACTAAAAACCTCCAATTTTATTCACCATTTTGTTTCCAATCATAGTCTTATCCTTTTGAGCAGTTTAATTTTGGCAGTTTGTTATATCCACATAATTTTATAGGTTGCTAAAGCAAAAGTGACCTAGAAGATTTGAAAGTCCAACATCTATTTCTTAGAAAATGACAGAAAAAATGACAAAAACAATTTGTTCAGAACATAAGCTACCCAATCACTTTGTGGAAGAATGCTTTTCATTTTTTACCAAAAACAATAGGAAAAACCCAATGATTTTTTACCTAGACCGTCCTCAAACTATGGTTGGTGCATTCTACTTCCAATTCAAAATTTTGCTTGTTTATTACACTCATCAACCACATTGAATTATTTCAATCTATTTCCCCTTGTTGAGACAAAATTGCACAAAATAGAAGATGTAGCAGAAATACACTCTCAGAAGCAAGAAAAAATAGTAACCTTGATAAAGGAAAATTTATGCATGAGGAAAATAATAGGGGAAGCTTATATTTTGTTGATATGCCAAATGAAACTATGACAAGTGACTCACCTTCAACAATTTCGATGCTAGTAAATCTACAGAGTTTGCAATGAAAATTGTACACCCCAATCTATCCACGACTCTGCTTCATTCTTCTCATAATAAAAAAAACACCAAAGTCAAACATCATATCCCAAACAAACAATACATATGGCTACAAATAACAGTAAATGAGACAACTTTCATATTGGCTGCTTGCTATTTTGCTTTGAAAAACTCTAAATTCTACAAGAGGTGGAAATTAGACAGTGAAGACCCATTGGCTTCGTTAAAAAAATATATCTCTATTTTCAGAAATTTAGGAGAAATTATGATTTTTGGGGACTCCAATGCTCGAATGGCCAACAATCAATCACTGGAATTGAGTAGTGTAGAAAAAGGGGAGAATAACCCAGTATGGCTTGAAGAATGCAGTGATTATTCTTGGAAAAGAACATCTCAGGACAACAATGATGGCGTTTCGCATTTTGGGACAAAATTATTGGGGATGTGTAGCCTCTTTGGCATGGTTATTTGCAATGACATGAAAGGATGACCTACATCGGGGGATATTATCTGCAAAATGTACAATGGGAATAGTGTGGTGGATTACGTGATTTGTTGTCAAAATCTTATGGCTAGAGTGATTGAGTTTGATAATGGAGAAGCTCCTATAGATATGAAATCCAATCACATGCCTCTTTACATTAAGTTGGACGTGGTCCCAAGTATTCAACAAAATGATCACAAGATCCACAAGGAGAGAGTAGTGGTTAACAATGGAAGAATAATCTTAAATTAGGAAAATAGGGACATATTCAAAGCTGCTCTTAAACAACAATTTCTGGAGATAGAAAACAATTGTAAGACTAATGATAGGGTCAGTAATGATCTTGAACATGTGCACAACAGCTTGTTGATTCCTATTATTTACAGGGCATTAAAGACATGTAAAAGATCTTGTACTAGGAAGGAGGTAGCTAATACTTTTTCGGCTAACCCATGGTATGACGAGGTGCAAGGCTGCCAAGAGATCCATAAAAAAGGAAAGACACGAGCATAGATGCCAAGAAGCAATATATAAAATCGATCCACACTAAAAAAGAGGAGTATGCAAATGTGAGACAAAGGGAGTTAATATCTTTGAGAAAACACAATCCCAAAAACTTCTGGAAAGAATTGCAGCAGAAAAAGAAACAATCTAAAAAATAGTATCAAGGATACCCAATGGTTAGAGTATGCAAAGTCACTTTATGAGAAAATACATGAGAAGATCTCCCCTTTTATTGTGAACACTTAATTAGAGCTCTTCACGTTAGATGATATCAAACAAGGAATAAAGAAGCTAGCAAATGGTAAGGCAAGTGACATTAATGGGTTTCAAGCTAAATTTCTAAAGTGGGGAGTTGATCTCCTCGCCCCTCACATAAAGGGTTTTTTTAACAAGGTCCTTCAGGATGGTTTCCCGGTTGGCTGGACTAATAGTGTGGTTATCCCTCTATTTAAGAGTGGGGACGTTAATAATCCATCTAATTATCACACTATTATGGTCAACCCTCTTTTCGGAAAGCTTTTTGGGAGCATGATAGAACACAGAATCAACAGCTAGGTAGAAGGAGTAGGCAAAAGAGAAAAAGGGCAAGTGGGTTTCAGACCTAGGCACTCTACTATCAATCATTGCGTAACTCTCAGGCATTTTATAGAGAAAGTATGGGTTAAATAGGGGGAGATGCTTATTTTTTGTTTTGTGGACTTCAGGAAATCCTTTGATACGGTACCTAGAGACAAGCTATGGAACATAATGGAAGAATTAGGCCTCCCAGATGTTTATAGAGCAGTAGTGTATAGACTTTATGAGAGAGTCAGAGCCAAAATATGAACTAAAGATGGTATGTCTGAGTGCTTCGGTAGTGACATAGGGGTGAAACAAGGGTTCCCGTTATCCCCCACCTTGTTTGGTTTATATATTGATAAAATTGAAGCTTGGTTAGACATAACTGATGGCGAGGGGGTCCATTTGGCAGGGTATGTGGTGAAGCTTCTTTTATACGCTGATGATCTTATCTTAATATAAAAAATAGCCCAAGGATTAAGAGAGAATTTAGTGGCTTTGGAATGTTTTTGTCAGGAAGTTGGAATGCAGGTAAACATTACTAAGACTAAAATCATGATTTTTTCTTTGAAAAGTAAGGAGAAAGATATTGATTTTATTTTCGAAGGAAGCCCGTTAGAGATCGTGAAAGAATACAAATATTTGGGGATTGAATTTAATAATAGGCTCAGTTGGGAGAATTGTAGAGAATAAAGGATACAAGAGGTTGGAAATAAATCTATCTGCTTTAGAACAGGTGCAGAAATGCAGAACTTTAGGATTGGAAAACTAAGAAAACTCTTTTCGGTTTGCTGGTCATGCCAGTTGTGCTTTACGACTGCGGGGTTTGGGGGCAACATGACCAAGTGTGGATGGAGGCAGTTATAGAGGACTCAGAAACATTTAATCACTAGCAATATCAAGGTTAAAGCCTCAGTGCCGTATGAAATTATTTTAGCGGAAGTGGACGCTTTCCAGCTGGAGGCAACTGCGATAACTCGGTTAATAAGTTATTTAAAGAAACTTGAAAACATGGATAACAAGCGCTGGCCCAAAATTGCGATGGAAGAAGGTTTGGCTCACAGGAAGAAGACTTGGATGCAACAAAACATAAAGTGGTTGAGTAAATGGAACATCTTTCTACATGAGTGTCCCAATACCAATATGGAAATAAAGAAGTTTTTCATGGGAAGTTTTTCATGGGAAAATAATAGATGTGGTCTATTAACATGGGTCAGAAAAAGACGCATTATATACAAGTGTTCAACCCTTCCTGTGAGCATGGAGATAAAGCTTACCTTGCGGGTTTATATTAAGGGTAAAGCTAGAGTGTTGGTTGCATTGATGAGGATGGGCTCACATCATCTCAAATGCAAGACAGGTAGATGGAAAAGGCCCAAAGAGGAGTGGGGGGAGAGGATTTGCAGATTCTGTGAAAAAGGTGCAATTGAGACTGAATGTCACTTTCTCTTTGAGTGCATGACATATATTGACATTCGGGCTCAGTACGGGGACATCCTGATTGATGGTAGCCTACACAGTTTATTTGAAGATGATAAGATCAAGCAGATATCTAGTTTGATTGTCAAGATTCACAACAGAAGATCAGATATGGAAAATTCTATGGAGTTAGTTTTATGATGTGTTTCGTGGTCCCTTAGACTGATGGTCTCGCGGACGTCATTAAAATTCTTCATTCATTCATAGAATAATAGATGTGTAATAGAGAATTTCCCATAGATTAAAAAGAGAAGTCTTGTAATAATTGAAAATGGAGTAGAAAACCCCTCTGAAAGCACTGAATGTAGTATGAAGGCTTTCTGGCTACTAGAGTCTTTAACCTGTTTCCACAGTAAATAAAAGTAGAATACGTTGAAGTATAAACAAAGAACATGAACTAACATGCAGAATGCCACCTATCCACCCATAAAGACACATGGTATAGTGTTAGGAAAATTTCCCTCTATTTGTTTCTAGCCCAAATATTTTTTCCCAAATCTCCAAGCTCCGAGAATTCGGAATCAATGAAAACTTTGGCCATAAATGCACCATCACTATTGCAAAGAAGATCAAGTTTTTGGAAATATGCTACTGTTCTTTTAAAAATATTTACTCTCCCACAAGTGAGTTATTTTTTCCTAGAATAATGGTTAATATTTGACTTAGGCAGTGAATGCAGAGGAACTTGAACCGATTTTTCCAGCCTCCTCTCTATAAAATTCAGCTTCTTGTCTTTCACATATTTAAGTTTTATTTTCTAGGATTCACCAATGAATGAATAATATTCATAATCATAGAAGTCGGGATAACTGTAAGAAATGCAAGAGACAATAATCAATGCAAATCTAAATGATGTTATGCAAATCCGCACACAAAAACAGGCAGGGAAATTATGCATATCTACACAGAAAATAGGAAGGGAAATGAAGCCCTCACGCCAAATTGATACATGTGTTTTTCTCTCCCCTCAATCTTTCTCTCCTCTTTGGTCAGCATCGCCCAAGTATTATGTTCTATGTTCATTAGATTTTAGTGTTGAGGGAAAGCATAATATAGGAAGACAAACAATGTACGAGTATTGTTTTTACAAAACCACTTGCATTCTAAATGGAAAGCTCAACACTGGCAGACCCATTATCTCCCACATGTCCCTACAGATGTGAAATGTGGAAGCATAGGTTATGTTACAACCATTTTCCCTTGGAAACAGACATGTATTGCACACTGCCACGACTCCCCCAACCTTTTTTTTCTACTGAATTTTGTGAATAGAAAAATAAAAAAAATCGCCAAAAAAAAGCAGCTCCACGAATGGAAAAATAGGAATTTTACAGTCAGAAATTCATTTTAATAGGCATTAATCAAACTATCATAGTATATAGGAGATGATTTGGGGTTTTCATGGTTATCAAAGCTAGAAGTATTGCCAAAAAGAGGCCCAAAAATAATAGTCCCCGCCTTAGAAGGCTGGGACTAATAAATTCACTGTATCAAGAATTTCAAGGAAAAATATAGGGAACTGTATTTGGAATTAGGTATAGATAAGATCTAAGAGCTATTTGAAAAAATAAAAATATTATTTTATTGCACGTAAGAATTATGTTGTTTTATTTCCATCACCGTTTTCTGCCTAACGACAACTATGAAATAAACCATATAATATGGTCATTTTAATATTACCATTAGTGTTTCTTTTTGTTGATATTTGAAAGATCCCCAATCCCGGTGATCTTGGGATTAACTTTATATTTCATAATTTGAACCTTTGTCTAATGTTTGGTATCTTGGAAGGGTCTCGACTGAATTCTGATTTCTTGTCTTTTGTTTGTGTTTTCTTTAGTTTTTGGAGTTTTTTGAAAATAAAGCAATTACACAACAAATAGAAACTAAACAAAATTTAAAACATGTAAACACAATCTGCAATTATTATATTTCTAAATTCTGAAACAACACATACCCGATTTATCCAACACTCTGATATATTGGTTTCAAGAAAAGATCCAAACCAGCTTACAATATTATCCATGAAAAAAATAAACACCAACCATGTGAGATTGCTTGGTGTGTGCCCCAAATCAGAAGGAACTGTTGTGATTAAATCCTCTATGCCTCAAAGAGTGATATGTTGTCCAATAATGCTGAAAGAAGCCTTCCTCTAGACTCCACATGAGCTGCTGGTGTAAAACGCCCAATGCTAAGAGCTCGCTGCCAAGCTGAAAACTTATTCTTCCAATATGTAATGCCACTACCTAAATTGATCACTTCCTCTGATCACCCACTTGCAATAAAATACCAATCTGATTACCAATGATTACTGAGGTTTGCATCTCAATAGTCATGACTTGAGGGTTTCGTCCCAAGCCACCAATTGCCCTCCAGAGTAACTCTACAATTGAGAAGTTTCGAAAATGTTCAATAGAATAATTAACAAATGAGCATCCATCTCTTTATAACTTCTCTGAAGTCAGTTCAAACCCCAAAGGAGGATTACACTTGACACTTTATAATAAAATAATATTTTCCCAATTAAAACTGTCCATGCTATAGGAAAACAATAATTTATTAAAAATGTTATAACTCAAGGCACCAAAAGGTCTCTGGACAGTGAAAACACTTTATAATAATTTGATACCTTTCAAACGAGCTATCACATGAAGGCATCCCTGACCAAATGAAGCAATTATTCCCTTATTACTCCAAAAAGGCTATTAAAATAGCCTTATTATAAATTATTTAATTGTTAACTTAGGAAATATTTAAATATATTAAAATATTTCCCCTTTTTCCTCTGATAGCCCAAATCAACCAACTAAACATGAAACTAACCATGTCACTTGTCTGTGACTGATACCGAACGAGATGGGTGAACTGGCAGTCACTTCCCTAAAATCTAGGGATGCTCCTAGAAACTAGGGAACACATCCTGTCATCCTAAAAATGAAACCAACTGAAGGGTCATGAATAACCTCATGACTGGCAACCGTCACGACCTCCTAAAATTTAGGGATATCCCCTAAAATCTAGGAACTGCTCAAAACTGGCTCAAAACTGCCTGTAAAGATAAAATCTGGTTACTGCATGCACTGAATGAGTTCCTATCCATCTCTGCTAGCCTATGAGACTCCATGGCTAGGCCAACTCCTCTGTCTCTGATGTCCAATCCAGAAAGGGGACATGACAATCCTCCCTTCCTGGAGATTGCTTGTCCACAAACATTGCAACACTATATCACCACCATCCCAGACATATCATTTGTACCATATGTAATACTTTAACTGCATACTGCTACTCCACTCTAAATAAATACGATGTATCCCTAATGTCGGGAAAAACTCATCATCCCCTTGAAGTGCAAGTGCCATCACAAAACTACTGCCTGGATCCCACATCAAGGTACAATTCACATTGTACGGGATAAAGGTGAAGTAGATCACGTCATCACTGTTGAGTATCCAACCTTGAATGCCCTCACGACCAGGAGTCCACACAACTGGCCATTCTTCTCCTCTGTGATAACTCAGGTCAGTAACCAGCCCAAAATAAACCTGTACCAGTCCATGAAAGTCACCCCCTAATATGCCTCTACCCAGAAAATAAAACTCTCTGATCGCTCATACAACTGAAACATTGTAACAGGTAATGCAAACTCTGGAAATGCTAAGTGGACCTGGCCAATGCAACCATTAGTCCCACTCGAGTCAAGGCATATGTAGTCTCCAATGAGTAGGGGTATAGCTACCTGACCCAAAGAGAGATGTGATACCATCAAAGATGACTCAAGCATACCCTCAAACCCTGTCATAGAGACCTCTAGAGTGATTGATCCACACATGTGAACCATTCCAACACTATGAGAACAGAACCCCTCCTGCCACACAATCCACCTGGATCCCACAGAAAAATATAATCCATGCCCCTGGCACAAAGTGCAGACTCCTGTAGCATCCTTTGAAAAACAAACGGGATGATTTTGTAAAGAGACCCATAACAACCACTCACCCACACTCCAGTATTGAATCTGTCTCTGCTCGGATCCCAAGAGAAATAGATCTCAGGACCATCAAAAATTGAGATGTATGGGTGAATCATATCACATACACCTTGAACTTCCCCTACACACCCAACTGACCTGTATTGAGTGTGTAGACCATCTGCACAATAGTGATGAATACCCCTGAACAAAGCTATGCCAGGACCCGAATATCCACACACTATATAATCTTTGCAGTCACCTGCTACTGACTTGCAGCCAAAAATCCCATCAACTACTTATGGCGAGAACCCATCCCATAACTGATGATAAGGACTAGGAGACAACCCACGTCTATGTGCCATAAACTCATCAACATGTGGTTCAAAGGAAAATAATGAGCACTCATCACTGTGTAATGATGATAAAATGCTTTGATCTCTCTCAGAGGCTCATCATCCACTAGTCACGAACCCAAAGATGGCTCCAATCTCGAACTCTGCACAATTGGTTGGGCAGGGTCCTGGGTGACCCTCTCAGCAAACCCAACCTTGAAATCTCTATGAGGGAGCATTGTAGTCAATGTACCTACAATCTCTCTCACAAAACACTGAATCATACTAGTACCTCGGATGAGAACACCCTCAGAAGCTCGATAAGATCCCTCTCAAAATTATGAACTCTCAAGAAGGTGATCCAGGAATAACTCTGTGTAGTAGAATTTATAGGTGGTAGCATCCATTTTCTCCCCTCGGATCCATAACTGTTCATCATGTAACTGTGACGTACCCAAATGCCTATCATCACCATCTATGTGATCACTAACAACCAACTCAGGTGATACCATGTCTCCCTCCTAAGAAGTCAAAGGAGTAGTGTCATGAACTGAAACACCGATCACTGAAGGGTCCACTACACTACCCACAATGTCTTGTACTATATCACCTGACGCAATGCTACCAACTGAAGTATCCATCCTAACCAGAATATCTACCCCAATGTCAGGCACACTACAAACCTCCACTAAAGTTCCTAACTCAACTGCACATGTATTCGATGGAAGTGAACCTGCACCTCCAACACTAGAATCAAGGGTGGATGTATCCCTAACTCCATCACATCCAACAACCCCAAGTGTGGACATCATCAAATCACCAGACACCACAATATGTAACTACACTGGATCTGGTGTAGACTGAAGCTGCACCAATTCCATAGTCACCTCTGCTAACTAAACCTGTGACTCCTGGAGAGCCAACTGAGTGCTCTCTATAACCTCAAAATTTTTCATGAGTTCCTGAGTAATCTCACTCACCTCATCCTTTCTATCCAAGAGTGCCTCATATGCTATACTTCCCCACTCTACTAGGTGATCTCGGTTAGCTACCAACCGAAAATAATCCTGTCTCAAAATTTTGACAGTCTCCCGTAAGGCATGCATCTCTATCAGGGACATGTAACAATTACCATTCTCATCATCCATAGGAGCACCCCATCCATGAACAACTAGCAATAGCTGAGCAACATTAAAATGCTCGAATGCGGTAACAATATCATACTCGCTGACTCTCAACTGACTAGACACATGATGACTCTGAATTATAGGCCTCCTATGAATCACTCCTGGCACACTGTCTGTACTATGAATAGAATTGGTACCCAACATAATCCTCTCAGAAACACTATCCCCAGTGTGCTGTCATCTGAGCTCGGTGAACTAACATCTGAACTCACATCCTCAAATGGAGTACTAGCAGCTAACACATCTCCATCAAAATCCTCTGTACCCGAGGAAGCTACTACAGAATCTACCTCCTCAACACTCTCAGCTACCTCGTCCTCTGTAACCTCTGAATAATCCAGATCCTGGGACCAATCTACATTCTCCAGCAACTCAGATTCCTCTCCTAAGGTCTGATATAGACATGAATCAGCACTGATGGGGTCATCCTCATGGGTCACATAGGAAGTACCAGTAGAAAACCAAGATGCTAACAAGGGCTCTACCTCCTATGGTGACCTGAACTGAACCTCATCTGAATCCCTACTAAAAAATTAATTTGAGTCATGCTGGCATGAATCTGTGTCTACTATCTCAAACTCAACACTGGTATCATCACATGTGGACTCCAAGCTCAAATCCTCAACACAAAAGAATATTGGCATCTCCTACACTAACCCCATCTCGGGAATACCCATATCCATATCTGTACTATATGACTCCATATCCTCAAGGCACTCCTCAAAAGTGGTATCCTCCTCCTCTGGCGATCTAGAGTCCACCGTCATATCCTCCAACTCTACAACACTCCCACTATCAGCAACTCCCTCAACATTGACCAAAGAACTATCCTCCTGGAAAACTGAACTAGTGTCACTGGTTGTCTCTATAATACAATCTGATATAGTATGAACATCAACTGCAGGCATCAACTCTTGCTGTATCACCAAACCATCAAATGAGTGCTAAGTCTCCATGCATCTGTCGACTGGTGTAACTGTCATGTGCTCGTCCATTGAGATAGGTAATGACCCTACAATAAAAGTGTGGGGTAACTCAACTGGAGGGGCACTGATCTTAGGAAATGATGTGCTAGGCTCACATGCAGTTGCCAAATCATCCTACAGGTCTCTCTTGACCTCCCTCACTATATCAACCTGTCTCATATCCTGTGTCCTGTGAGAAGAAGATCTGCCCAAGAGTGAAACCATGTATCTAGCCACTTTGTCAATGGTAGTGGGATCTGGCAATTGTTCACTAAGCCTATTTTGAATATCCCGACTATGATCCAACTGTCTAACCAAGGCATCAGTTTGCCTTTTAAATTCAGACAAACCATTTGATGGTTTCTTTTATCTACTGCTATACGGTTTCACCTGTCTAATACTATAAGTTCCCCTGCACCTATCCATTCAATTTTAATAGAGTGCTGATCACTCACTCATTTTTTTACAAATTCCCACAGGATAGCAAGATGAAGGCTCTGATACCACTGAAAGATCCCCGATCTCGGTGATCTTAAGATTAACTCTATATCTCAGAATTTAAACCTTTGTCTAATGTTTGGTATCTTGGAAGGGTTTTGGCTGAATTCTGATTTCTTATCTTTTGTTTGGGTTTTCTTTTAGTTTTTGGAGTTTTTTGAAAATAAAGAAATTACACAACAAATAGAAACTAAACAATGTTTAAAACATATAAAAACAATATGTAATTATTATATTTCTGAATTTTGAAACAACACATACCCAATTTATCCAGCACTCTGATATATTGGTTTCAAGAAAAGATCAAAACCAGCTTACAATATTGTCCATGAAAAAAATAAACACCAAATATGTGAGATTGCTTGGTGTGTGCCCCAAATTGGAAGGAACTTCTATGATTAAACCCTCTATGCCTCAAAGAGTGATATACTGCCCAATAAAGCTGAAAGAAGCCTTCATCTAGACTCCACGTGAGCTGCTGGTGTAAAATGCCCAATGCCAAGAGCTAGCCACCAAGCTGAAAACTAATTCTTCCAATATGTAATGCCACTACCTGAATCGATCACTTCCTCTGATCACCCACTTGCAATAAAATACCAATCCGATTGCTAATGATTGCTGAGGTTTGTGTCTCAATAGTCATGACTTGAGGGTATCGTCCCAAGCCACCAATTGCCCTCCAGAGCAACTCTACAATTCAGAAATTTCAAAAATGTTCAATAGAATAATCAACAAATGAGCTTCCATCTCTTTATAACTTCTCTCAAGGCAATTCGAATCCTAAAGGAGGATTACACTTAACACTTTATAATAAAATAATATTTTCCCAATTAAAAGTGTCCATGCTATAGGAAAACAATACTTTATTAAAAATGTTATAACTCAAGGGACCATAAGGTCTCTGGATAGTGAAAATATTTTATAATAATTTGAGAGCTTTCAAACGAGCTAACACACGAATGCATCCCTGACCAAATGAGACAATTATTCCCTTATTACTCCAAAATGGCTATTAAAATAGCCTTATTATAAATTATTTAATTGTTAACTTAGGAAATATTTAAATATATTTAAATATTTCCCCTTTTGCCTCTGATAGCCCAAATCAACCAACTAAACATGAAATTGACCATGTCACATGTCTGTGACTGATACCAGACGAGATGGGTGAACTGGCAGTCCCTTCCCTAAAATCTAGGGATTCTCCTAGAAACTAGGGAACACATCATGTCATCCTAAAACTAAAACCAACTGAAGGGTCATGAATAACCTCACGACTGGCAACTGTCATGACCTCCTAAAATTTAGGGATATCCCCTAAAATCTAGGAACTGCTCCAAATTGGCTACAAACTACCTGCAAAGCCAAAATCTGATCACTGTATGCACTGAATGAGTCCCTATCCATCTCTGCTAGCCTACGAGAATCCAATGATAGGCCAACTTCTCTGTCTCTGATGACCACTCTAGAAAGGGGACATGACAATATTGGTAGCTTTGATCAGATAAAATATTGATTTTATGATAATAGATAAATTGTGACACACACATAAAATAATAATAGCTATTATAACTATAATATATTGATATTTAATTATTATCTATTACCACTATTATATATATATATATTATATCATTAGTATAATAGAATAATGATAATGAATGTTACCATTATTATATTATAAATATTCCGATTGAATAAAACAAATTACATTGGTTATCGATTTATATTGGTTATCGACTTATATAAACTATCATCGATTATTAAGAGACTCCGATCAATGAATCAGGTCTGAGCAAATAGAAGTGATGAAAAGTCATGCCTATGATAGGCGTGACTCCTTGAGGAGTCATGTATATCATAGACGCGACTATTCTCTCTCACTATCATGGTACATATACCCTCACCTTGGAATATATTCGATGAACAACACATAAAACATAAAGTGTGAAACATTGAATAGCATTCTGAAAATATAAAGAATTTCATACGGTTCAGATTCCAAGTAAGGTATAATATTACAGGTACACTTAGGCTTAATTAAGTCTAGTTAGTCGTCCATGCATATTTGACACTTGTTCATACAAGTTCTCATCATTTAGGAGTTGATTAAAGAGGTGTCAATTTTATTTAGACACCTCATGCTAGTTTAGTGGGAGGCAACTCACCACCACTCATTGATTGTTGGGTTTGAATTTTGATTCAACCAAATCACTTTTCCTATATGTACATTTCTTTTCCACTTTATTCACTAGTTTAATTTTCTCTCATTGATGTTATTATGCTTACCTTTTTCTTTGATAGATTCTAGAATTCTATAGGATCCTTGAAAACCAACCATGAAAAAGTCAAAGCCATATGCCATGATCACAAGATCAACCAAGCTAGAACTAATCCACATTATGAAGAATCAATTAAAACTAAGAAATCACAAGAAATACACAGACAAATAAAATCATACTCAACCAATCATCAAGTGGATCAAGACCTATCACCTTGACATTTTGATTGGTTACACTAGGTCATCATCATTATTCCAACAAAATGATTGGCAACCGTTAGGATCAAATGTCCTTTATACTATCTCCTTTCAATAACTATCAAGGATTTTGAGGGCATGTCGAGACCTGTGGAGCTAGGTGAAGTCGATGTCTAGTACCTGTAATCCCACATCACAAAGAAGAAACTACATATGCATATATATACATCTCATACAAAATAGTATAGACAATGAAGGGGATCGAGACATCGTGTGGGACTCACAAGTGAGGAAAATGACTTCGTCCCTCATCATAAGAACATCATGGATAAGAATGATTATAACATATACATCAAATATATCATATCATAGTCATCATGAACAATATTAATATAATCAGGGGTTATAACATAATCATTTATGTATGGATATGAAGACAATAATATAAGAAATAAAAATAATCACCACATCATCATCATATAATTATAATCATGAATTAGTCCAAAAAACCTAAATCATGAAAGCATAATCATTGAATAGATTTCATACTTTGAATCATAGAGAGAGAAACATGAATAATGGTCTTATCAATGTCTATGTATCAATCAAGAGCATAATCATCAAAACAATGTAATAAGATCCTAATGCCATCAAAGTAAGATAAATAGTCTATCATAGTAATCAATATCATGAAAAGTCCTAACACATATGTAGGAAAGGGAAACATGTGGGAGAGCATTACAATTTGCATCTAAATGAAATCTTTGATGACACTTTAATCAACTTCTATTAGTTAGACTTGTACTAGACGGAAAGAAGAAAATGGACCTCTATATAAAATGTAAAACACATCGAAGCAAAATATGGACCATGGAAAAACCACTTAACTATTTCACACACTCACCCTAAAATTGATATCTCGTATATAACACTAGTTATAGAATATGTACACGACAACTTTCTGACATGGTTTAAGAACCATTTGAAAAAAATGATTACCAGGTTTAGAAAAACTGCTAGACAACAATCTCCCTACTTGCTCCAACATAATAAAATTGTAATGGTGTAATGGATTATTCATTGAAGCATAAATAATAAAGGATTTTGTTGAAGGTTGTGGTTACAATTATTGTGATAGTCATGAAAATGTTCAAATACAAATGAGAATGGGATCTTCAATATTTCACAACAAAACTTAATGGAAAAGAATTTATAACTTCCATGCAAAATAAAAAGACCAATAAAAACCTAATATCTATGGCCTACAATCTCTTTCCTAGGTGAGATAGAACTCTCATATCATCATAATAGATAGAGAGTCTAGGTAAAATTATACTATGATACATATCTACATATGTTATATTTGTAATTGTCTATGCAAAGATGCATGCAAAATATTGAAGCATGTATGAAGTATGAAATCCATTTGTCAAACATTACAAGGGAATCATAGATTTTTTTAAGTCAAATCTGTAAAATATTTCATATCCCAAACAATAACCATATACAAATGAAATTTTTTATACGTGTGACGGACTATTCACCCTCTCTAAAATTCTTGTAGAGATTGTCAACTTGCCTTTTGAATAGCTATCTTTCTATTTTTTGGTTCCTCGTGCCTCTCTTTTATTTAAATTTGGAGACAAAACAAGGAAACCCTACTACATCTCCCTTGTTGCATGCTTATTAAATGAAAAGGAGGATTAGCGAATATTCCCAATCCCATAACTTGAAAATTTCTAAATTGGGAGTAAGTGATTACTCCACAATCAAGCATCATAAAAGGAGGTCAACACATAATAAATTCTTTCATCAATTCATAGATAAAATTAATGGTTGTAATAATTTTCACTAAATCTGAATAAATAATTTTATATTTTATCTTTCATTTGTAATAGATCTCTAGTGACCTCCATCAACATATGAATAATTAGAAATAAATTTTCACATATATTTTTTGTCATAGTTCTTTAAGAGAACGGTCCTCAAAGAGGGACATTAACATGCCTATAAAGACAATAGATAGAGTCATTGCACATATGTTACTAAATACTAACTTAGGGTCATGTGACAAAAATTACTTGTAGATTACCATATAACCAGCTAAGGACAAGAATCTGAAGTGCATCATCTACTCAAATAAAGGTCTCATCAATTTTTCTAGCATAAATTTGGTTGAATCTGTAGAACCTAAAGTGACCATCTCCATTTTATCTATTATCATTCTAAGAAAACAAGATAAATACACAATACATATAACCACATCCTTTTTACCTATGACCATTCTAAGAAAACAAGATACTACACAATAAAAGATAACCATATTCCTTTTATATATAATAAATCTAAGGAAACAAGATACTACATAGTAAAAAATCATGTCCATTTTATATATGTGCATTCTAACAAAATAAGATGCTACACAATAAAAGATCCCTTTTATATATAATCAATTTAAGTAAACAAGATAATATACAATAAAAGGCAAACATCTCCCTTTCGTAAATAACATTCTAAGAAAGAAAGATATCAGATAACCATCTCCCTTTAATCTTTGTATGCTCATTCTAAGAAAGTAAAATAGTACAAAATAAAATATAACCATCTCCCGTTTATATATAATTAGTTTAAGAAAACAAGATACTACACAATAAAAGATAATCATCTCCCTTTTATCTATGCTTATTTTAAGAAAACAAGATATTATGTACAATAAAATTACCATCTCCCTTCTCTCTAGGATAATTCAATAATTGAGTTGAGCCTAAAATTTTAAGATGTCATACATTCATAATTATCAAAATTTGATTTCCTGCAAAACTGAAAAATTTATACAATAATAGATAATCTAATGTAATTCTATGAGATTATTGCAACCAAACATATCATATTTTTCACAATTTAATAACTCTCACCATATAAAACCTACTTAGATAACAATAACAATAATAAAAGTTACACATGTCCCATTGAAGCACAATAGATTATTTACTTGAGGAAAGTTCAAGAAGTGTTTTTCAGTGATAAAATTAAGAGCCAAGTTCCATTGCAGCAAATAAATAAAGGGATTAGCAGCAAAATCCCACTCTGTCATCACAAAATCCGATCTCGCAGCATTCGAGATCATCCAGACAATCACCATCGTTCTTGCAATGATTATTTTTGTAAGGATCATAGTTTACCTTCGCTGCTTCTATCATTACCATTGTTATTTTTTTGATCAGTAAAAGACAGAGTAAAACATACACAAAGAGTCTGAAGATCACAAAATACTCACCTATTGCCATTGCCATTGTTATTATTAACACCAAGCAAAACAATTCCATTGCCTTTGCCATTTTCTTTGAAAACTGTTGTGAAGGAATTCTAGTCCAATCCAATTTATAGAGTGACATCGCCCTCTGTTTGGACCGGAGTTTCTAACATTATTGAACCGTCCCAAACATTCTTTTTACTCCTTTTAGAGATTGAAATATTTGTAATTATGAGCCACTCTAGAAGAGATCAGCACATGATTACATACGTCCAAACTAAGGCTATCTAAATATAGATTAAAAAATAAGAAAGGAATCCATGAATCCTTGTCTTTGTGCTCAACAACATTCAGAAAGGATAAGAATTCTTCATTAATTATAAGCTGATAGGAGTCACGTCCAAGATAGGTTGTTCAACATTTTTTGTGTAATTGTTTACAGTTCATATTGTTTGTTTACCACAAGTTAATGATCATATTCGTGAAAAAATCTTCACTTGCATTTACTGTTCAGATTTACAAAAGAATCTCTACTCGCATTAGCTGTTTAGATTTCCAATCAAATCGTAATGCTCGCATGCCTCTAAATTTATGCATCTCATGTCCATGTTTTCTTTTTTCCTCACCACTGTACATTTGCAGGTGGACAAAAAAGCTGTCAGTTCCCACAGATTTTACAATGAAACAATTCAAATAAGAAATATTTATCAATACGATTTGGTATTATTTCAAATAAAATTTGTTTATTAATCCGTATTTGGTATGTTTCATTCTTATTTAAGTATTATTAATTTTCAAAATATTAGTATTATGATGTCTACTGGTGAAGTTGAATGGTTCTAAATGAACCAACCACGGATCAAGTCTTGCTGAGTGCAAGGCTCCACATCATATTACAGATCTGAACCCTCCATCAAAATAAAATAAAATAATAATTATTATTATTAAAATTTATATTATATAAATAATTATTTTATAATTTATTAATTATATTATCTATTTAATTTAATTATAATATTATATTATTTATTTTATAGATTTGTTAAATTATTATAATTATATTTTAAATAAATATTTAATTTGATAATATAGTAGGATATAGATGTATATTTGATGGATTTTATATATGTATATACATCATTTTTAATTATTAATATTATGTTAATATATATATATATTTATTATTTTTAAGTAAATATATATTATATATTTAAAGACTCAATTAACAGGACTAAAGGTGGGATCATCCCTCTGAAATCAGTGGATAAAAAGAAAGATGCGGTGAACTTGGAGAAAGCATCGTCAGAATTGGCAAGCTTGGAAAAATCTGTGTCTGATGATCTAGATATTGCTTCTCCCATCTCTCCACGAATACAAGCAATTTATGAACTTTTTGGAGGCCCCGATCAAAGATACATAAAAAATAGCAATATCACAACTTCATTTAATGAAAGACTCATAGAAGTAGATTATGTGGAAGAAGAAGACAGGTGGAACTCCATTGAAGGAATGAGATTTTCTAACTGCCAAACACTAGACATATCTCAAGAAACAACTTTGGGTGGTTTGGAATGGGAAGAAAATATTGCTTTGGAGAGCTCTTCTTATCTACCCCCTTCTCACCTAGGCATCCAAATGTCTGCTATCAATAGAACAAGGGTCGATTGTGGAATACTTAAGAAAAAAGTAAAGGGAGGAAATCCTTGGCTACATTAAGATTAGAAGATGGAGAGGACTTAGACCAAGCAAAAATTACTAAATTTCTAAAAGCAGGGAAGGGGAATTTTCTTCCTAAGTCACAATGAAGGTTCTCTCTTGGAATGTTAGGGGCCTTAATGCTCCTAACAAGCAGCGTCTAGTCAAACGTTGCATTTTGATGGCTAAACCATCTATAGTACTCATCCAGGAAACAGAATCAAATACAGAGTCATTATCTATTTTCTCCAAATCTTTTGGAGACTGGTTGGTGGAGGGATTTGATGCATTAGGCTCGTCTGGGGGCGTTTCCATTATGTGGAACCCAAGACTTGTTAAGGTCACTATTTCAAAAAAAAAAGGAAATTGGATGAGTGGTGAGGTTAGATGCTTACAGTCAAATCTTCAGTTAAATATAATAAATGTGTATGGCCCCAATCTAAGAAAGAGTAAACAGGAAGTATGGAAAGATTTAAGCAGGCATTTTTGTGACTTAGAGAATGAGAACACTCTCATGGGGGGAGATTTTAATGCAATTGCCCACCCTTCAGAAAATTTGGGTGGTTCGCAAAGGGAATCTCAATCTCAATCAGACTTTAAAGATTGGCTCCAATAGGAAACCTTAATGGAAATTGAACTTGAGAATGGGAAATTTACATGGAATAACAAAAGAATGGGTCCTAGCAACACAACAGAATAGCTTGACAGGTTCTTCTTCAAAGGGGATTTCTCTCTTTTCCCCTTTGATCTCAAAGCATCCATCTCCCCAACCTCCGGTTTAGACCACTTTCCCATTCAGATGGAAATTCTTGGGGAAAATAAACCATTGCATTGTCCCTTCAAATTTGAGAATATGTGGATGAAAGATAATAGATTTCTAAGCTTAGTCTCAGGCTGGTGGTTAGAATGCAGGCCAAAAAGTTCAAAATTGTTCTATTTTATATCTAAACTCAAATATATAAAATAGAACCTGCTCATATGGAATAGAACACATTTCAATAACATCTTCTCCTCCAAAGTGGAGATAGAATAGAAACTCAAAGACCTGAATAAGATCATCATGCAGTTAGGTATGGATAAGGAGAGATTCGACCAGTAAAGAGATCTTTTAAGAGAACATGAAGATATACTTGCAAAGGAAGAAAATTTTTGGAAGCAGAAATCTAGAGAGAGTTGGTTAGAAGCAGGGGACAAAAATACAATTTTTTTTTACAATAGTACAAAACATTGTCAAATTGCTAATAGGATTCTTCAAATTACCAAGGAGGATGGTACTCTTGTGATAGCTAAATGTGGGCCTCTAATTTAGCCATACACTTCAACATAGTCATTGCTCTTCAATCACATACAGAAATAAATATAGATTAATTCATCCTACATGTGTGAATGAATCGACCTGTTGCCTCCTAGTAGGCAGGAGTATGAGTTTTCTCTCAGATCATCACAAGCTCAGTGACTACACCGAAGACCTAAATGAAGGATTTAAAAACTATGCTAAATGATCTAAGATAACTATGCAGATGCAATTAATCAAAAGCTAATTAAGATTCAGTTTTAGAGCACCAATTAAAGTGTGTAAGATTGATTTTAAAACACCAATTGAAATATGCTCTAAGATTAGATTTGCATGATTAACATAA